>PVIU01013327.1:0-42310 GCA_004026605.1 Ondatra zibethicus | reverse complement strand
GGTTTGGGCAGGGAAAATGGAAGGTGGGTCTGCAGCATCTTTAACAAGTCAAGAAGGGAATTACTAAAGGTGTCGCTGGAGCACAGTGGCATAGACGGCCATGTCAGAGACCTAGAGACCAGAGATAAAGCTATTTGAACAATAAAATCCAGTTTGATACAAATGATCCAGTGAAGCTGTGTGAGACTGCTTGTATTTGTAATGTCAGAAGGCTATGGAGGAGGATCGGACGGCCTGAGCTATAGCTTCTAAGATCTTGTTTCAAGAACAGAGAAAAAAGGAAGAGGCAGTCCCAGGTATAGTGGCACAGAGGCTGATGCAGGTGGATTATGATAGTCTGGGCTATAAAGATACAGGAGTAAAGTTATACATTTAACCTACTCATCCAGGCTAGAGAATGACCCTGGCTGGAAAACACAAAAATAGAAAGAAAAAGCACATGGCAAAAGTCTACAATAGAATGTCTAAGTAGAGTTACACAAGAACTCTTTGCACTATTATTTTTCTGTAACCATGAACATCAAATTACACAGTAACTTTAGAATATTCACAATTACACAGGGCACCTGCCACACAAGCCTGGTCACCTGAGTTGTTTCCTGGGACACACATGTAGGAGAGAGTGACTCCGCATACATACAGTAGCATGTGCATGCTCACGCCTGGATGAAATGTACACTCACCCACAAAATTTTAAACAGAAAACCGGGGCGATTCTCAGCATTACATAAATTACTGTGGACATAATTTATGCCCTCCTTCAAGAGGTGAAAGCAGGAGGATCCAAAGTTCTAAGTTAGGGCTGGATGTAGCTCCTTCGTAGATGCACAAAGTCCAACTTTTAGTCCCTGTTACTTTAATATACACAACTCAAGGTCATCCTTAGCTATACAAAGTCAGCCTAGGATACATGAGACAAAGAGTGGGGAGATGGTTAAGCCAGCACAGTGTCTACCATGCAAGTACAAGGACCTGAGTCAAGGGTCCCCAGCACCCATGCGACAGACAGGCATACAAGAGATGCTCAGTAGGTAACTGTACCCGCCACCAAACCTAGAGCACTGAATTCAAACCTGGGACCCACATGGTGGAAAAACAGAAGCAGCTTCAAGTTTTCTCTGGGGTCCACATGTGTACTGTGGGACACGTGCAGTTCCCCTCCACGGAAGTGTGATTTTAAACTGAAAGTCAGTCACAGTGGTACACACCCTTTAATTCTAACATTCAGGAGACAGAGATAGAAGGATCTCTGGCTACACAGTGAGATTCTGTATCAAAATAAAAAAGGTAGGGGCTAAAGAAATGACCCAGTGGTTAACATCACTTGATCCAGATTCAGTTCCCAGCACCCACATGGTAGCTCACAACCACCTGTAATTCCAGTTCCAGGGGTTCCTTTTCTGGCCTCCATAGTCACCTGCATGCATGTGCACATACCATCTCCATGTAATTGACAGTAAAATCTTAAAAAACAAAAATGGGCATGGTCATTTTTATTTTTGGAGACAGGGTCTTTCTATGCAGCTGGGCTGATCAGGAATTCCCTATGCAGACTAAGTTGGCCTCAATATCATAGAGCACCATCTCCCCTGCCTGAGTGTTAGATTTGGTAACCAGCACTCAGATAGCTGCACAAAACCACCTAACTCCAATTCCAGGAAACCCCACCTCCTCTGGCCTCCAAGGGCTCCTGTACATACGTGGTGCATATAAACTCACAGAGGCTCAAACACATACATAAAAAAGATGGAGTGATTGAGGAGACACCCGATGCCACCCTGTGGCTCCCACATGTAAGAACACAAGTATGTGGGCACTGACATGTGTATGAACACATACATGTAACCACGCATTAGTGGCATAATAATAACTTTTTCATCACTATGATAAACATATGAGATTATCAACTTTAGGACAAGCATCAGGTAGCTCATGCCTAAAGCTCTAGCACTCAGAAGGCTGAGGCAGGGGGATTGTTGTAAAGTTCAAGACCAGCCTGAATTATAACATAGGTTACTGTCTCACAAAAAGAATCACTCCTGGGGCTGGAGAGATGGCTCAGAGGTTAAGAGCACTGGCTGCTCTTCCAGAGGTTCTGAGTTAGATTCCTGGCAACCACATGGTGGCTCACAGTGAGATCTGGTGCCCTCTTCTGGCCTGTAGACATACATACAAACAGAACACTGTATACATAATAAATAAATCTTTAAAAAAAAAAAATCACTCCTCTAAGAAAGACCAGATTATTTTTGGCTGTTCTGGAGGTTTCTTTGGTCCTGCCAACAGCACAGTTCATTACAATGGAAGCCAATGTCAGAAAAATTGTTCCTGTCACAGTTGCCAGGAGGCAGAGGGATCAGTAAGATGGCTCAATGGGCAGACACTTGTCAAGCCTGAAGTTTGATTGCTAAAATCCACAGGATGGAAGACTTGATCACACATATGCCGTAGAATATGTGTAAATGTATGTGCACACACCCAATAAATAAATGTAAAAGAAAATTAATAGAGGTAGGGTTAGGTGCCACTATTTCTTTCAGGGCGTGGTTCCAATGACCTAAATACTTTCCATGAGGCCTGACCTCCTAGAAGTTCTACCCACTCTTAATAGCACTGTGGGCCAAACTTTCAAAATACCGGTCTTAGGCAGACACTCCAGATCTAACCTATAGCAATGATGTTAAACAATAGAAATGAGGTGTGATGAACTGTGATCTGTGAGACTTCAATACAGACATTTATCATATCCACTTAGAATTAAAAAAAGGTCTTGCTATACTGCCCAGACGCATTTTGAAGTCTTGGGTTCAAGTGATCCTCCCACACCAGGCTCCTGAGTAGCTGGGATCCCAGCAAGTATGCACTAGTGGGCTCAGCAACAAAATCAACTCACCATTCCACTGGACATCCAACTCAATATTACTAAAAAGAACTGTCAGCCACTGAGGCCAAGGCCAGCCTGGATTCCACACAGCAGTAGGTCAGGGAGGCAGGGCTACATAGCAAGCCCTGATCTCAAGAAATCAAAACCTAAGCTGTTATAACTATTTGGAAGAGTTTACAGCTTCTCAAAAGTTGACTACGGTGATACATGCCAGGATTCCCAGCACTGGGGAGGCTGTGGCAAGAGGACGTCAACTCCCAGAGCAGGGTTTCTTCTCTGGCTGTCCTAGAACTTGCTCTGTAGACCAGGCTGGCTTTGAACTTAGAGGTCTGTCTGCCTCCCGAGTGCTGGGATTACAGGAATGCGTCACCAGATTCCAAAAAAATAATTTTAAGACTCTATAACTGATTCTGGGGAGGGAGGAGATATTCCTACAGACTATTCAATAGAGTCCAAGGCATAGGCCATGTCCCTGGAAAACACTGACCACAGAACAGGTAACAGAAATAATTCCAAGCTTTTATTTACTCCAGCTTTTCCTGTCTTTGTTACACTGTATTCCAATTTCTCATTTTTGTCTATTAAACTATTAGTTAGATAAAGGGAAGAAAGAATAAAACAACATTTACCTGAAGGTCCTGCTTAAGACACAGACTGAGCCATGAACAGCGTGCACCACTGAATCTAATACTGCAGGTTATGTAGGACTGAACACTAGATGCCGAAAGGAAAGACTACTCCTTGCCCCAGGTGGTCTGTAAGACCTTTGCTCACAAAGATCAAGCTGAAGACCTCAAGCTGAAAGCAGAGATGGCAAAGTGAGGAATATGGGATGAGCTTAGATCCTGGAATCCTCAGGAACCACACGAAAAGCAGGTGTGGTGGCATGCACTTGCAATCACAGTGAGACCCTGTCAAAAGGAACAGAGTGGACAGCTCCCGTGGAACACCTAAGTTTGTCCTTTGTTCACACAAGTGTGCACATGCATCTGGACAATACCAAGATACATGTGTATGCCATCCTACAGGACTCAGAGGTCCTGTCTGAACACTGAAGCAACAGCTCCAACAGTCCTTAAAAGTATTGCTTCAGCTGGGCGGTGACACACGCCTTTAATCCCAGCACTTGGGAGGCAGAGAGGCAAGAGGATGTCTGTGAGGTGAGGTCACCCTGGTCTGCAGAGTAAGAGTTTCAGAACAGCCAAGGCTACACAGAGAAACCCTGTCTCAAAAAAAAGAAAAAGAAAAAAAGCTTCTGAAACTTGTCACCCCATGATGTCCACCCACCCTTGGTCCTCCAGTCATCTCCAGCAGCAAGACAAGGACAGTTTCGAGTTCTCCCATTTCTCAGCTCTATTCCTCAAAGTCCTGCTTTTCAACCCGGTCAAGCAGCCCAACGTACTCTTATCTTTAATCCCAACCCTCTTAAAAGTTGGTTTCTGCCTCAAATCCCATTGGTTATTATTTTACAGGTGTCTCCAGAGCCAACCAATGACAAAATATCCCAAATGAAGCATTTGAACCTTGTCTGTCCTCCCTAAATAATACAGCGTATCTTGAAAAGCCTTCCAGAATACGT
This sequence comes from Ondatra zibethicus, assembly GCA_004026605.1. Lineage (NCBI taxonomy): Eukaryota > Metazoa > Chordata > Mammalia > Rodentia > Cricetidae > Ondatra > Ondatra zibethicus. The sequence continues at coordinate 37,847 of PVIU01013327.1, read as the reverse complement.
GCATAGATTCTAAGCAAACGCTACACCCAAATGAGATTTGGGCATCCTCAGATTTTTGTCCTAAAACTACTATCACCCAAAGATTACAAGGATTGACTGCTAACAAGTAAAGAAGCACCCTACCTGGTCTTTGTTCCCTGCCAAAACAACAAGAAACACACGAGGTTCAAAGCCAAAACCAGATTTCTGACACACAAGGCAAAGGAGCAGCCCAAGAATTTATGGGTCACATCTCTAGACACCACACAGCAGACGGCCCCATATCCCCTCACCACCTCACGGTGCTGGCAAACGGACAGGCAGCTCCGGGCAGAAGGCTGCTGCTGCTCTGCAGTCTTCCCAGCTATCAAGCTGAGTGAGGCATTAGAATAGCAGGGAAGCAGACAGAAGGCCTCGGCCATGGACTCCCATTTCACACCAGGTACTAGGCACAGCCACCGGCTGTGACAGAGACTCTAACAGCAGGATGGACCAGACAGCTCCAGTTCTACACACAATTCTAGTTTATTATGGCAAAGGTGAAAATGCCACCTTCTCCACAACAGCAACCAGTAAAATTTATCCCAAAAATAACTCGGTACAAAACAGGTCTGTTTCAGAATTTAAAAAAAAAAAAAAAAAAAGAAAAAAAGCCTTTACATGAGTTTTTAGATCCTATTTCAAAACAGGAGAAAAAAAAAAAAAAGAAACAAACAAATCCACCATTGTCTGCACAGTCCAGTTGCCAACCCTCCCTCTCTAGGGACCTCGGACGAAGCTTCTGGGTTCTGTTACTTGTGTGGATTTGCTTGGCTGTTTAACTGGTGTCCATCTGAAAGAGAGGGAGAAGGTTCATTAAGGAAGCCCTTGTTTCTTCAAGAGATCACCACAGGCTGTGACTCAGCCCCACCCGGCCCTCCCTGAGCCCCAGGACTTACCCGGGCATTGTAAGCATCCAGCTGTGCGTCCAGCTCCTCCGCAGAAAGCTGCTGCTTTGAGTTCCTGCCGGTGCCTCTACCTCTTCCCCGGCTGCCTCCACGGGTTCCTCTCCGGGCGCCACCACCACCAAAACTCCCAGAGCCACGGTTTCTTGTCATGCCACCTCTGTTTATGCTAACAAAGGAAACAGAACTCTCATCTACCTGGAAAGGCCTTGTGGATGGGATTTCCATGAACCTGCAGCCTTTCCCATCCAAGGGCCCAGAACTCACCTCTGTGCAGGTCTTCTTTGCGTGTCGATCTGTGATGTGACGAGCTGGATGTTCATGGGACGGCCTGTGGTAAAAAGAACAACAAGTCTCATTCCAGAGGCTGTGAACTGACACAGAAGGCCCACACCCTGGTCTCCATGCAAGCTCTGGAAAGGGCCTTTGTGTCTCCAGTGCCCCCAACAAGGTATGCGGCCTGGAGAGTCTGGTGGGAAATAGAGTGGCAATAAATAACCCCACCAACTCCTCCTCACTCCTTCTCAGTTCAAGCTAAGAGGGCTGCTTGGTCAGGTGTCCAGGGTGCTCATGGGTGGACAGGTGTGGGTGACCTGACGGAAGAAGAACAGGTACCTTTGTCTTTACGACTACAGCCCCGCACTCAGGTTGTACTATGGCGGTTCTGAGAAGGCTTCACAGAAGTGAATCTTCCGGAAGGAGCTGAAGGAGGGGAGGGATGTAGCTTGCTGGATGGGGGTTCACAAGAGGTTGGTCCAGATGTGTGGGGCAGCATGAGAAGTGGCAGAATGGAAGAGAGAGACAAAGGGGCAAATGCAAAGTGTCCTCAGCCACAGGGGCAGCCCATATTCCTACAGGGAGAGGTGCCAGCCCCAAACTCCATTAAGCCCCGCAGGCATCCTGGGCCCAGCCCCACACTCACCATCCAAAGGGACACCGTTGTATTGTTTCATAGCCTTCAGGGCATCTGCCTTCCGTTCAAAGTGCACATCTGCTGTCCCTAAACTTCGTCCAGAGCGATCGTAGTGCACGGCTGCTTTCTTCAACGTTCCAAATTCGGCAAAGAGTTCCTGGGAAGTGGAAAGGGCAACGGTTAGCAAAGTCGTGAGCCATGCATGCTCCTTCAAGTTGCTATGAGCACGCGCGCTTTGAGAGCGCTTTACTGACAGCCACCCGGGAAGGGGGCAGGGCAGTGGCAATGCAGAGGTGTGGGACAACTTCATGAGCACCTGGGTTCCTGCCCGCTTTGGGACTGCACCATGATGCCCGTGAGGAAAGCACAAAGCCCTGGCACAGAGCAGAAGATTAAGAACTACCTCTCTCAGCAGGGGCGCTACACCTCGACTAATGGCTGCTTCATCAAACAGCAGAGACCAAGAGCAAAACGAAGGGCAGTTCCCACAGAGCAGATAGCTCAGAGGGCCCACTGAATTTGGGAGCCGTGACCCCAGCCCCTCCCCCAAAGGCAGACTCTGGCTCACCTTTCCCTCTCCTCCTACTCAAGCCTGCTGCAAAGTCTGAAGTCAAACGCGCCATGGAAACTGCCCTGACCTCAGGCAGGCTGGGAGTTGGAGAGGGAACCCAGGCACACAGCGGGAGTGGAGGTCACCAAAAGCGGTTTCCAGTGGATGCCAGAAACCACCTTAAAAAAAGTGTTGAGACACTGTGAGTGCTCACTGGCCATGTTCTAACCTCCCATGGCAAGGCCAAAGGGCTGGGCTCTGAGAAATAAAACCCAGAAGGGCCCAGCACCCCCGACCCAACCATCTCCAAAACTAATCCCCAAAAGTTTGCTTTGTAACTCTAAAGAGATGCCTGAGGTCCAGCCAAAAAAGAAAAACCAAAAGAAGACTTCAAGCACGAGTATGAGGACCATGCCCGACCAGACCCAGGAAAGGTCGCTGGGTAAAACACGGGGCTTCAGGCCCTAAGGCACACAGCACAGACACCATTAACCCCAGTGCGGCCAGACATCTGGGGATCAGCTCGCTACCACAGGCACGCCATCTGAGAAGCAAGCACGCTCGGTCACACCGGGCAGCCTGCGCCCGTTAGAAAGTGGAAGTCCGGGCAGAGGGCAGGAGCTCACGGTGGCCGCCTTCAGGGACACACCAGGCTCCCTCCCCGCAGCCTGACTTATTAGAAATACTACTGTTTGTGCTAAGGTCAAGTAATTCGGGGACAGTGGCTGGCCCCGGGGCAGCCCGGGGAGGGCGGGCTCCAACCGGGAGGGAATTCCAGCCCGCACGCCTGTGCGGGACGCCACCGCGGCCGGCTCCGGTCTCCTACCTGGATATCCGCGTCTGACACCCCGAAGTCCAGGTTTGACACCAGCAGCTTCCCACCCGTCTCCACGCCGGCGCCACCCCCGAAGCCGCTGTCGAAGAGGTCGTGTTGCCACTTGTCGGGAAGTTGTTTCGGCTGGAGGGAAAACCGTGAGGACAGAGAGACTCGTGAGCCTCGGCCCCGGGCGCCCTCCACACCTCTCCCACGCCGGCCCGCAGCCGGGGGCGCCGAGTCCAGCGAGCGCCCCGCACCCGCCGCCACGAGGCCGGCCCGCGAGCGGACAAAGCGTCCCGGAAGATCCCGGCCTGAGGCCGGGCCTCGCAGCGCGGCCTCGCCCCCGCCCACCCCTCCGCCGCGGTCCCCGCGGGCCTCGCGGGGCGCACGCCGGGCTCCGTGCTGCCGGGAAGCCGCCCGCGTCGGCGTCGCGCGTCCCCGGACTTACTCTGCTGTAGGGTGCCGGCCGGTTCCTGCCGCCGCCGCCCGCGGCGCCGCGAGAGATGGCGGGCCGGTTCCTCATAGGCCCGCCGCCTCGATTCACCCGCGCGGCGGCCTGCACCGCGCCGCCGCGGCCGCCCTGGGAGCCGGCCCTGCCGCGACCCCGGCCTCCGCCGCGACCGCCTCGCTGGCTCCGGTTCAGCTTAATGATGTCGTCTAAAGACATATCCATTTTGTCGGCCATGGCGGGCGCGGAATCGGGCCTCGGATCGAGCCCGCGCGTCAGCACGCCGCAGCGTCACTTCCTGCGCCTGCCCCCGGCCTTCCGGCGTCGCGGCCCTCCGGCGGCCGCTGATTGGTCTCGGCGCGCGCGGGGCCGGCGTGCGCCTGCGCACTGCGCTCGGGGACAGCGGGCGCCGCTTCTGAGGAGCCAGACGCGGCACGGTCGTTTTTATACCTTCCCGCGCGGCGGCGACGGAAGGGCGGGGCGCCTCGTGATTAGGCGGCGAAGGTGCGAGGGCGAGTAGTGGGCGGGGACTCCGGGCCCCGCCCCCGGAGGCCGGAAAAGGCGGGGTGGCGTCGGCGGCGCGTTCCGTCTGCGGACGGGGCGCCTTCTTCGGGACCCCGGCGGTCGGGGCTGCTGTGCGGGGTCGGAGTCCGGGTTCGTCTGCTCGAGGGCGTGGTTTCTCTCTAGCAAGTTAGTGACTGTGACTCTTTCCTTCTCAGGTTTGAAAGCAAAGCACTGGTTGTTAAGGAAAAGCTAGACGTTTTCCACGGGTGCATTTTTTTTGTTGTTTTGTTTTTGTTTCTTTTTTCCTTTTTTGGGAGGGGAGTCAGACCCGCCTGCTTCTGCCTCCCAGTGCTGGACCAAGTGCTGGGATTAAAGGCCCCTGTCGGGGATTAAAGGCCTGTGTGACCCCTCCCCACTGTGTGGACGCAGATCTCCAAAGACATCCTTTTTTTTGTTTGGTTGGTTTTTTTTTGTTTGGGTTTTTTTTGTTGTTGTTGTTGTTTTTGTTTTTTTGAGACAGGGTTTCTCTGTAGCTTTGGAGCCTGTCCTGGAACTAGCTCTTGTAGACCAGGCTGGTCTCGAACTCACAGAGATCCACCTGCCTCTGCCTCCTAAGTGCTGGGATTAAAGGCGTGCGCCACCACTGCCTGGCTCCAAAGACAATCCTTAAACATGGCAAAACACACTTGGAAGCGTGGATCCCTTGAAGCGCCCAGAGCCTGTCGCAGCTCCCCGATTTAAATGCCCAATTGCTGGAGTACTACATACTAACTTTAGCCCCGTAACTCTCTGCCCTCAGGTCACAGGCTCGGCCGCCATGAAGGTGAAGATTAAGTGCTGGAACGGCGTGGCCACTTGGCTCTGGGTAGCCAATGACGAGAACTGCGGCATCTGCAGGATGGCGTTTAACGGCTGCTGTCCGGACTGTGAGTCTCCCTCTGTGCTTGCAGAGCTCCGCCTGCTCCAGCAGCCTTAGAAACCTTGGGTTTCCCAGTGCTAGGGAGGCAGAGGCAGGAGGATCTCTGAGATGGAGTTCAGCCTGGTCTACAGTGCAAGTTCTAAGACAGAGAAACCTTGTCTTGAAAAATTAAGAAAAACAAAACAAAACTGTAAATTTTAGTTTCCGTTTACTGAAGGAAAGCTGACAGAAAATATTACTTGAAGCCCACTTTTGTATAAAAATCCTGTACAGCACAGTGGCAAACACTTGTGGTATCAGAATTTGGGAGCAAAACAAGTGGATCTTCGAGTTGGAGGTTAAGTAGTGAGACTCTGATGCAAAAACAGAGAGAAAGACAAACAAAACCAACACTTTTGTTTTTGCCAGGGCATGGTAGCATAGACCACAGACCCGTAACAACACCACTTGGGTGCCTGAGGCAAATGATCTTAAATTTGAAGCCTGCCTGGTCTACTTAGTGATAATCTGACATTCTCTTAACTCCTCAAACTTGTATTTTCAGTTTGAATTTTCTCAAAATACCCCTAATTTGTTACAGCAAATTGAAGTTCAGACAGTGGTTGCCATATTGTCACGTTTGCTGGACTTTTGTGCTTAAGTATTGTAAATTTTAAGTAGATGCTTAAACTATGAGCATACTTAGCTTTGTCTTACAAGTTGTTCTAGCAACCTTATAATCATCTTGATGTTTTCAGAGCGTTAGACTGCAAACCAGGCTGGCCTTGACTTTACAGAGATCCTCCTACCCCTGTCTCCTGAGTGCTGGATTAAAGGCGCCTCCACCCTGCTCACCCAGCCTGGCTTATCAGCCAAGAGTTAATTGCCTTGATGTAATCAACAAGTTGTGAGTTGTATTCCCCCCCCCACACACACACAAGGTTTCTCTGTGTAGCCCTGGCTGTCCTGAAACTCTCTCTATAGACCAGGCTGGCCTCAAACTCACAGAGATCCTCCTGCCTCTGTCTCCTGAGTGCTGGGATTAAAGGTGTGCGCCACTCTGCTCACCCAGCTTGGTTTATCAAAGAGTTGGCGACTATAGACCAGACTGGACTTGAATCTGTTCCCACACATCTTTTTACTGGGGTTTGAGCCATTCTCAGCATCTCAGTATTCTTGGTTTTTCAGCTCTTTTATCTAAACAGTGTCTTCATATTTTCCTTTTGTTTTCTAGGCATTTGAGTTTTATGATCTTAATGTGTTTTGCTGAATGCAAAAGGTCTTGCACTGTTTTGTGTTGTTCCTGTGTCCCCAGTATGTTACATAAAGTAGAAATGTTTGGTTACATTGAGTGAAAGCAGATTCTGTCTATTTATTTATTTAGAAATAGGACCTCAATTTGTAGTCCTGGCAAGCCTAAAACTTACAGTGTAGACCAGCCTGGTCTCAAGGTCAGAGAGATCTGCCTGCTTGTCTGTGTCCTGTGTACTGGGTTACAGGTGGGACCCACCACACTCACCCAGCCTGGTTTATCAGCTAAGAGTCAATCATCTTGATGTAATCAATGAGTTGTGAGTTGCCCCCCCCACTCCCTTCCTCTCACAGGGTTTCTCTGTGTAGCCCTGACTGTCCTGAAACTCTCTCTGTAGACCAGGCTGGCCTCAAACATACAGAGATCCGCCTGCCTCTGTCTCCTGAGTGCTGGGATTAAAGTCGTGCGCCACCACTGCCCAGCGAGTTGTGTGTTTCCTAGGAAGTCATTGATTTTTCTGGTTTAAGTTTTATCTATAGCATTTATGATTAGCAACTAAGCACACAGTTCTAATTTTTTTTAATTTTTTTAGATTTTTGGGGGGGGGCTGGAGAGATGGCTCAGAGGTTAAGAGCACTGACTACTCTTCCAGAGCTCCTGAGTTCAATTCCCAGCAACCACATGGTGGCTCACAACCATCTGTAATGAGATCTGTTGCCCTCTTCTGGACTGTAGACATGCAGACAGAACACTATAAACAAAATAAATAAATTTAAAAAAAGATTTTTTTAATTTATTTACTATGTATACAGTGCTCCTCCTGCATGTATGCCTGCAGGCCAGAAGAGGGCACCAGATCTCATTAGAGATGCTTGTGAGCCACCATGTGGTTGCTGGGAGTTGAACTGAGGACCTCTGGAAGAGCAGCCCCCCAGGAATCTTTATTTAACAGAGCCACACAGAGTGTGGGAGTCAGAGGACAAGTGCTCGTGTGCGCCTCTGTCACATTAGACTGAGCTTTGTGAAAACTCTCAGGAACTTGCTTAGCAGCGCCACCTTCAGACACAGGCTCCACTGGACCCAGAACTACCTGTTCTTACGTATGCGTAAGTGGCCCACACATGGGCTGCAGGGCACAGCCTGATGACCCTGGCTGGGTCTGTGACCAAAGGGATGGCCAGAAAGCATCTTAGGTGGCTGGGCACTTAGAGTCATCTGTGTGAATTAGACCTAGACTTTCTTAAAACAGGGCTGTTAGCTGCACAGAGTGGGGGGCTCAGTCTGGCTCACACTGTTTAAATGGGAGGGAGTTGACTTTAATGTGCTCAGTGTTTGACAGGTCCAGTCTGTTTTCTGGATAGATTCCATAAGCACCAGGTTTCTCACAGATTAAACTCCTGTGAAAATTAAGTTACCAAGGCCTGTAATAAATCTGTTTCAGGTCCCAGGGGGCTTTAAGGTAAAGCAGTCTTGTCAAGAGGTGTTTTAATTAAAAAAAAAAAATTGTCAAGGCACTAACCAATCCTTGCATGAATCACCATCCGTGTGCCAGCACCCTCATCAAGTGCTCCCGCTCACCCTGTAGGGACAGCACCCTCCTCCGCATGACCACCCACAGATGAGCCAGCTCCGTGATCCTTGTTTGTGAGCCAGTTGGGACCAAGTCTAATTGGAAAAGGGTGATTTCAAGCAGAGTTCTGCTTTAGTTAGGAGCCTGGTAGGTGCACATACCTTTAATCCCAACACTCTGGAGACAGAGGCAGGCGGGTCAGAATGAGTTCTAGCACAGCCAGGGCTACACAGAGAAACCCTGTCTTGAAAACAAAGGAAAGAGAGAGAGAGAAAGAAAGAAAAAAAGGCTCAGTCGTACTGAGAACAAGTGTGACAGGCATAGGACTGGTACCCCAGGGTGGATTGGGTGCAGTGAGCTTAGCTCTTTGGACCCAGGCTGATAGTGATGTGGGACAGAACTTAAAGGTGTCCCTGTGCTCTGCCTTCTTCAGTACGGTTTTTTAGTCTGAGAAAGCCGGGGATACTTGTTTGCTTGTTTTTGAACAGGGTCTCATGTCTCTTGTATCCTAGGTTGGCTTCAAAATCCTTGTGTAGCTGAGTATGGTCTTGAATTCCTGATCCTCCTGCTTCCAGCTCACAAGTGCTGGGATTATCTAGTTATGCAAACCTGGGGGTAGAGTGCAGGCCTTTGTGCATTCTAGGCGACTGTTCTCCCACCTGAGCTGCACTCCCAGTCTCCCATTTTGTTAGATTTATTTTATGTACACTGGTGCATTGCCTGCATGTGTGTCTGTGTGACGGTGTTGTCAGGTCCTCTGCAGCTGGAGTTACAGATGGTTGTGTGCATGTGGGTGCTAGGAATTGAACCCAGGTCCTTTGGAAAAGCAGTCAGTGCTCTTAACCCCTGAGCCATCTCTCCAGCCCGTTTTTAAGTTTTAAGAAAAAAAATGATTAATCTGTTTTCATTTATGTGTATGGGTGTTTTGCCTGAATGTCCATCTGTGTTTACCACATGCATGCAGTGTCTGTGGAGACCAGAAGAGGGCGTTGGCTCCCATGGACCTGGAGCCACAGGTGGCTGGCTGTGAGCAGCCACATGGAAGCTGGAAACTGGACCTGGGTCCTGGGCAAGATGAGCAGGTGCCCTAACTGCTGACCCAGCTCTGTAGCCCCTAATTAGTTTTAATCATGATACCGACTCTGTCCATCTCTGATTGGGCTTTCTCCATGGAGGAGAGTGAGGTTTCTCACTTGCAGAGTGAGAACCTGCAGCCTGTGCCCCTGACTTTGGCTGGAGGTAGGAGAGCTGAGGGTTCAGGTGAGAGAGAAGATGGCACCTGCTGATAACAAGTCCCCTCACAGCTGTCCCATGACACCAGGGTGCAGTCGATCTCGGGGGTCCAGGGAAAGAGCTTCCCGAGTTCCAGGATGCCTTTAATGAAGACAGTTCCCTACTCAAGTTGTGACTCCTCGGCACCATGGCCATTTTAATGTTATCTTCTGGGTATTCCAGGTCAGTTTTCCACAGAAGGGTGCAAAGGAGTCACTGTAGATCTTTGATGCTGTGGGCCATTTCTGGGGATGGTTCTGGTCACGGCATGGGAGGCCCTCCCTGTGGGCTGGAGTCATTACCCATGCCCTGGAGGTGCCTGCTTGGCTCATCGCATGCTAACGCCTTTCCTCCCGGCCCCCTGCAGGTAAGGTGCCTGGGGATGACTGCCCTCTGGTGTGGGGGCAGTGCTCACACTGCTTCCACATGCACTGCATCCTCAAGTGGCTGAACGCGCAGCAGGTGCAGCAGCACTGCCCCATGTGTCGCCAGGAGTGGAAGTTCAAGGAGTGAGGCCGCCCTCTGCCGCGCTGGGACAGGCTCCGCCCCATCCCTGGCTCCGCCCCTTCCCTGGCACCCGGGCCCTAGTTCTGCACTGGGGACAAGGATGCCTTCCTTTTGGCTGAAACAGGAGATCTTTTTGTTCGTTTTTTCATCACATCATTGACACTTTTATTCAATAACTAAAACTCATTAAAGTCTGGAGCCTTGCTGGAGGCCTCTGGTTGCCTGCTTTCTTGACATATTGATACAGCTGCGGCGTGTCTTGTTATGAAAACCCTTATGAATAAGCATCTTGATGAAATAACTGCCAAGGGCTTTATGATAACCTGAGTCACAACTCAGAAACAGGAAAAGGAGAAGAGACCAAGCTGGGCAGAGACCTTAAGGTGTTTGTGCTGGGGACGAGCAGGGGCACATAGCCCATCAGCTGCTCTAACCTGGAAGAAGCGCCATCCCTAGCTGAGCAAAGCTGGCTGCCACCCTTCAGGAGCTATTCTGGCCAAGCAGGCACTGGTCATGCCCAGGTGAGCTTAGAGGCCGCTGTGGCAAGCTGTTCAGAGGCCTTTGTGTCTTCCTCAGACTGAAGACCAGATCTAGGGTACGAGGATGTGGTCCTCTGGTGCCCTCGGAAAGGACAGCCCTTTGTAAACTTCTTTATTCCCTACAGCTGGGGATTTTCAGCCACTTAGGGGAACAATAGGCCAACCATTATCACCTGGGACTCTGGCCATCGATGAATTTACATGGAGGCTGGAGTCTCAATTGTTTACCCTGAGGGCTGCAGGAGGAACCACAAGCTGAGATCACCCAACCCCCACTCAAGAACAGACCAGAGGAAATTCCTGCCATTCCAAGCACTGTAGATAGAAACACCTGCCAGAGCAGTCACCAGAAAACCCTAGATGAATGTTAGTCAATCAGGGGTCTTAAAACCTCAGAAACCCCTCACCCCCACCTTTACTACTATAAAACCCTCTTCTAATTGAGCTCGGGGCTCTCCATGACTACAAGGCTTCACTCTGGGTTCCTCAGCACTTAGGTCTTTCTGGTCTGTATCTCAGGACCAACACTCCACTCGTCTCGCAGCCCCAATCTCTGGAGACCAGAAAACCCTAACTAACCCTGGGCATATAACCCCCCCTGAATATAGAGTCGCTGGTTCCTCCCTTTTTTCTTTTTCTAAATATTTATTATGTATGCAACATTCTGCCTCCATGTATGCCTGCAGGCCAGAAGAGGGCACCAGACCTCATTACAGATGGTTGTGAGCCACCATGTGGTTCCTGGGAATTGAACTCAGGACCTCTGTAAGAGCAGGTAGTGGTCTTCACCTCTGAGGCATCTCTCCAGCCCCCTCCCTTTCTTCTCCATTGTTCTGCCTGCTTCCTTGAAAAAGGTCAGGACAGCCCTGATGCTCATCACAACAGCTTGTGCTCCCTGAACCCCTTTCCCAGGCAGGAACAGAAGGTCCTGCAGGAAGCTTGTGCCATCGACCTAGGTAGGCTTTCTCCATGCCCTCTTCCTCCTCTTCTTCTTTTTTTTTTTTTTTTTTAAGTTTTTTGAGACAGGGTTTCTCTGTGTAACAGCCCTAGCTGTCTCTTGTACACCAGGCTAGCCTCGAACTCACAAAGATCCGCCTGCCTTTGCCTCCCGAGTGCTGGGAGAAACCCTGTCTCGAAAAAAAGAGAGCGAGAGAAAGCCGTGTGGTGGTGTCTCACACCTTTAATCCCAGCACTCAGGAGACAGGGATCTCTGTGAGTTCAAGGCTACCCTGGGCTATGCAATCAGTCTGAAAGAAACAGAGCCAAGCGGTGGTAGCTCATATTTTTAATCCCGGCACTAGGCGGGTGGAGGCGGGAAGTGTTGTGACTGTAGTGATGCAGTCGCCCCTGGTCTGAGGGAGCGGTAAGAACTAGTGGCGGCTGCGCTGCGTCTCTGAGCTTTTAGCTTTTGCCCCCATAGCTGACTGCAGGTTTTTATTATTAAGACCAATTAGAACTCACGCTGCACGGTGGTCCCTGTGCTCGTTAGTTTTTAGTTAACTTGACATAGGCTAGAGCCATCTGAGAGAGGATCCTCAGCTGAGAAACCCTCCATAAGATCAGGCTCTGGGCCGTTTTTTATTATATATAATTTTGTTTTGTTTTTCGAGACAGGGTTTCTCTGTAGCTTTGGAGCCTGTGCTGGAACTAGCTCTTGTAGACCAGGCTGGCCTCGAACTCACAGAGATCTGCCTGCCTCTGCCTCCCGAGTGCTGGGATTAAAGGCATGCGCCACCACCGCCCGGCTATAATTTCTATTTTTTGTGTGTGACTGTTTTACCTGCAAGCATGTCTGTGCAACACATGCATTCCCCAATATCTGCAGAGTCCAGAAGACACGTGATCCCCTGGAACTGGAGTTAGAGACAGTTGTGAACTGCCATGTGGGTGCTGGGAATTGAATCTGCGTCCTCTAGAAGAGCAGCCAGTGCTTTAAGCCACTAAGCCAGCACTCCAGTCTGGGAATTTTCTTTTCGAGACAGGGTTTCTCTGTGAAACAGCCCTAGCTGTCCTGGAGCTTGTTTTATAGACCCGCCTGCCCCTGCCTCCTGAGTGCTGGGATTAAAGGCGTGTGCCGCTGCACCCAGTGGAAATTTTCCTAATTAGTGATTGAGCTGAGAGGGCCCAGACCACTGTGTTGGGTGGTCCTGGGTTCTATGAGAAAGCAGGCTGAGGAAACCATGAGGAGCAAGCCAGGAAGCAGCACTCTCCCATGGCCTCCGGGTTCCCCGTCTTGAGTTCCTGCCTTCGCTTTTCCACTAGACTGTGGCACGGGATATGTTAACTACATAAAAACCCTTTTCTCCTGAAATTGCTTTTGGTAGTGATGTTTCATCACGGCGATAATAACCCTAAGACAGTCTCTCATCCCGCCTGGGGACGTTGATACTTCCGGCCAGTAAGCCTCAGAGGGCAGTTAAACTTCAGCAAGGGAGAGATTGGCTCACTGCCCATCAGTGACATGAGTATTCAGGCCCAGCAAGGTGTAAGAGATCCCACTGATCCTCCGTGCACAGCCTGTGCTCCACTGCCACTCCTCCCTGGTGCTTTCCCCTCCTCCCTGCTCCTCCTCTCCCCCCACCCCCCCCCATCGCAGATATAAAGCCCAGCCTGGTTCACAGACTTCAGCCACTCTTCCCCTGCTCCTGCTGCACAGCACAGCTCCATGGCTCAGTGTGGGATGCTGGTGGCCGCCACCCTGGCGTTGCTCTTGCTGCTCCTGCCGCCAAACCTTGCGTGGTACAAGCCTGCGGCGGGACCCCACCACTACTCAGTGGGCCGTGCCGCGGGGCTGCTGTCCAGCTTCCACAGGCTGCCGTCCCCGAGACGCTCCGAGTCCCCAGCACTCCCTGTCGGAACAGGACCTCTACGCTTGGAGATGCGCTCTAGCCTAAGGAGCCTTGTGAGTGCAAGCGGGTGGAGGGTGGCGGGAGCTGGTGGGGCATGAGCGGGCCCTCAGCCTCCACCGCCCACCCAGGCCCTGTGTGTCAAAGAGGTGACCCCGGACCTGCAGAGCTGCCGGCGGCAATTCGACAGCCCAGGGACTTTGCAGTGTAAAGCGGACGTCTTCTTATCGCTGCAGGAGGCTGACTGCCAAAGGCCGGAGTCCTGAACCACAACCCAAAACTCGACTGGCTGTGGTGGGTGACCCCCATGCCCAGTCTTGCGTGAAGGAGCGCAGGCCCTGCCATGTGGGCTGGCGCCTGTGACCCCTAACTCCTACCATGCTCCACAGCAAATGGCTAAATGAATAAAGAAGCAAAACTGTCTCTGCTGAGGGTCGCTGGAGGAGGTGAGCACAGGCTGACTAGGGCTCCAGGGAGCAGGCCCCAGGCCCTGCTGGGCTTCCCAATAGCATCCCCTTCTCTGGCCAGGCTGGGTCTTTCCCTCTTCCACAAAGCCTGAACAGGTATAGAGGCCCCCCCCCATCCAACCACACAGTCTGCACAGGTGACCCCCTACTTAAGCAGTAGGCACGAGGCATAGAGAGTTCCTAGCAGGTCATCTAAAACAGCCCCACCATGCTGCCCCTCAAGTCAGAGAATCGCGCTGAGCAGTCCAGGTTCATAGGTTCTTTCCAGAAGTCCTGCTTTGTGTCTTGCGTCACCCCAGGTGACCCTGCTGCTTCTGGGATTCCTCCTGCCCCCATCCCTAACCTTGTCTGACTCCCACCCTTTAAAGTCCCCCAAAGACCTTTAAGCACTAAGCACATAGCTACTTATGTTCAACAAACCAGGACAAGAAGTGAGGTGCGCTGATCCAGAGTAAGGATCTAACTGCACAAGAGCCCTTAAACCCTCCCCCAAACGCCCACTGCCCTGAGGGCCAGAGGACCGTAAGGCTCAGTGACTTGCCTGACCCACCCCTCACATATTCTGGGTGCTGGCCACAAAGCCAAGTGGGCAGCTGGCTTGAGTTCTGCCTTCCCTCCAGCCCAAGGCAAACACCAGCTTCAGTAGCTGAGCGAGCTCTGGTCTGGGAGCCCCTGAGCCTGCTGTTTAGTGTGTCTTCCTCTCTGTGGTGCCCTCACCCAGAGGCCAGGGGTCCTAGCGTGGGCACCACCCCCATTCCTAGCAGGCAGGGCTGAGGAGTGAGCGCTGAGCACTGTACAGGCTGGAGGTAGGTAGGCCCCTCCTCCAGATCCTGACCCCAGGCCTCATATGCTCACAAAGGCTCTCCTGCTTCCAAGGGAGGAGAGCGGGCAGGTCTACCTGCTTCAGTAGGTGCAGAGGCAGGAAAGCACCAGCAGCATCCTTGTTTGGGAGAAGCCAGGACTTCAGCACTGAGTCAGTCTCCCCTATAGTCAACCACCAAGAAGCAGACCTGCTAGTGTGCCAAGACCTAGATCCTGGGTCTACAGCAGAGCCAGGGGCAGGTACACAAGCTGCCCAGCTTCCTGGCCTGGCCCTTCCTCCTTTCTCTAAAAGAATTCTTGCTGTGGATGGGTTTCCTGCGTCTTCCCGGGGCTAGGCGCCCACAGAGCACTTCCCACTAGGCTTTATTCAGTTGAGCCAAAGAGATTTACATCAGCCACTGAGGTACAAAATGAGGACCACAAAGTCTGTGCAGAGAACAGTCAAGCTGGCCCAGCCGTCAGGGAAGTACATCTTCTGGGAATCAGGAATGGGGTGCTAGAACGTGCCCCAAAGTAGAGGGTGCCCACTTGCAGGGTGACCCAGGACAAGAGGTCCCTCAAGTCATCCCCCTCTGGACCTCTCACCAAAGCTGGGCCGGCAGATTGCAGCTTCCGGTCAGGCAGGAGGGCGTCCCCAGCCAAGACTGGGCAGTGGCAGTCGGAACTGTGGGCGCTAAGAACACACAGCAACACTCCTCCAGTCTCCTGTCCTCTGGGCTGCTTCACTGTGCTGGCCACCCTCTCTGAGCAGCCCACTGGAAAGGACTGAGCCTGTGGCAAGATGGGCGGTGGGTGCCTCACAGGCGGCAGAGCAGCACCCTCCAGCAAGGCCAGCTTCCTTTGGAATTGTGTGAGCTGACACCAAGACACACAAGCAGAGCAGGGTAGGGAGAGAAGAGATGGGCACAGAGCAAGGGTGTGAGTGACGGCCTCCAGGTCAGAAGTCAGTCAGCCTCCTCTGCAGGCTGTGCCTCCTGCTGCCTCATGGCCTCCAGAAAGGCCAATTCCTTGGCTTCCTTCTTCTGATTCCGTGCTTCGTACTCCAACCTGTGGCCAGACAGGTTATCATCAACCGGGCCTCTCCAACACGGAGCCGCCCATGGCCGATCCACCCGGAGAGGGAGGGACCTACCTGTTCTTGATGATCCTCTGCACAATCAGGTCTGTGGTGAGGTCGCTGCCACTGTCGATCTGACAGAAGATTCCTCTTCTCTTGGGTTCCTGGAGGCCTCAGTGCAAAGAGAGGAGGGCGGTGAGAATCCCCCTGACCACAAAGACACCACCAGGTGCCCAGGTGCCCTCTACATACAGGAGACCAAACCCAGAAAGGACGGTTGTTCCCACTTCCCAGAAACCCAGACTAGGGCAACCCACCTGGTAGGGGTCAGAGCCATCCCTGTCCGGCACAATTTCTGTCTTCCCATGACATACGAGGTCCACCTGCACGGGGGAGGGAAGGGTCAGGAGGCTCTGCCACCACTGACAGCCACCCAGGGCTAGCCCAGACCTAGGAACGCGGGCACCTTAAGAACCCTGTCGGCTAGAGAAGCCTCACCTTGAAGTGACTCAGGAGCTCTGGTGTGACCGAGTACGGCGCCCCAATCACCACTTCGGAAACATACTGCAGAGACACAGCCAGGAAAACAACTCACTCAGGTCTCATGTCTGGCAAGAGGCTAGAGGGTAGCAGAGAAGGCCCAGGGGTGCCAGCTGGGACAGGGCAACATGGCAGGACCAGTGGACAAAGGGAATCCTCAGACTCCTCAGTAGGGGACAGAAACTGCACCAACAGCGCCCCCGCCCCCCGGCTCAGGGAAGTGTCGCTTCCAGCCCACTCACCCGGCAGGCCAGCACGCTCAGAGTCCGCTCATGCAGGTTCATGATGGGGTAGTTCTTGCCCTTGTATCGGTTTACTTCCTAGGGCCAGGAGGTTGGCTCAGCTAAGAAATGGTGCCCTCCCTCCCAGCTGGCCTTCCTGGGCAGAAGCTGCGAGAGGCGCCCCCTCTCACAGGAACCCTAGGCAGGGCTGTCCCGGACCCCAGAAGACTAGACACCTGGGGCTCCATGCTTGACTGACACCTGGGGCCACACTCCTTTAGGGGCCACCTGTGCCACCACTGACCCCAGCGAGGCCCCGTGAGGGGTCCCATGGCCCATCAGAAGACGGGGTACTGAGAAGCGAACAAGCAGAAAGGCACAGACCTGGTCAAAGTGCAGGCCAGCAATGATGTAGGGCCTCTTGGCCAGCTTGTGCACCTCCTCCAGGAAGTCCACGTGCCCAATGTCTGTATCTGGATTAAGAAGCAGTAACTAGCTGTGCATGGTGTTTTCCTGCATACCCAGCACTTGCATGGTGGAGGAAGGAGCACTGCAAGCTCTAGGTCGGCCTGGACCACACAGGAAAATTCTGTCTCCAAACAGCGAGACCTGGGGCTGTAGCTCAGCAGTGGCCACATGTCTCAGATACAGAACCCTGGGTTCCATCCCCAACCCAAGGGGTGAGGGTGGCAGTAAGGGGCTAGGAAGGGGGGGCTCTCTCCTGTCCTCAACAGTGTAGACCCAAGGGACTTTTTGCATTTTCTGAGGACTGTACCCGCTACAACCCAGCTCAGCCCTGGGGCCTTGAGCTCCACTCTGTGGCGTGACCATGGGGCGCAGAGGCCCTGAGAGGATACGGAACAGGTCAAAGGCACCGGCCACGTAGATGACTGTCTCCCCAGGCTGGGGCTCCTTCCCAGAAGCAAACTGGATGATCTTCTGGGATGTCTGCAGAAACTGGGACACCCCTGTCCAGGGACTCTGCCCCCCAGGGCACTATTAGCCAAGAGAAGGAACCAGTCAGTGCCAGAGGCCTCGATGTGTGCCCCTCACCTGGCACCCCCACCCTCAGGGCCACTCTTCGGAGCCCAGGGCTTCCTGTGCCCGTCATAGGTGTGGGTGATTGAGCGCATGTGCAGAGAGCATTAGAGGCTGGACTCCCCCCAACCCCAGCCTGCGAATGACCCAGCAGCACAGCCAGGGGCTATGTCCAGGCAGGCACTTGGGGCAGGGGCAAGGACACACCATGGTAAGGTCAAGCAGGACCACTGTAGCTAGCAGGACTGTGGCTCCACCCGGTGGCCACAGAAGATACTGCAGTCAACACCAGCTCTGCCTGGCAACACGCCACCAGGAGCAGGCGCAGAGCCCAGTGGCCAGCAGTCACAGCCCTCTGAGGGACCCGGCACCCTGAGGCCACCATCTGGTCACCTGGGAGGAGACTTCTGAGGAAAGTGTGTCCCCGGCAGGTGTCGGGTGAGGGGGCTACAAAGGGAGAGAGGGCCAGGCCGTTTGGTTAGATGCCACCTGTAGGTGGGCAGTCCTTGCTCCTCCTCCAAGAAGTGGCTGCTGGGACTGGCCACCTCTTGCCTGTCCTCCCTCCCAGAATCCACTAGCTGGCCAAGCCTGGTGGTCAGTACCTGGCCAGCACTGGGAAGGAGAGGGAGGAGGGCAGACAGTGAAGCCCTGGGTGAACCTTTCCCCGTGGGAAGCCTACAGTGGTGGCTGGGGAGCGCTGTGTGACGGCTGTCTTTATTTCCAGAGCAGCCTCGCAGCCCGGCTGGACTCACCTTGCCAAAGTTGTCAGCATATTCCCGGTGCTCGGAGGACATCTCCTGCACACAAGGGCAAGAGGCTAAGGGACCTCGCCCTCCTCACTGCCAACCCTGGGACCAGCATACCATAGCCCCAGAGCCCAAGGACGGGATGGTCAGGGAGAGAACAGGATGGACCCGAGGGTGGCTAGGAGGTGCCCCTCCCTCTGTTTGTCCACAACCCAGAGACCACGTCCCAGACCCCATTCCTCCGGGCTCACCTGACTGCTGTGGTGGGCCTTGGTCACCAGCAGCATGCGGCCCACGAGGTCTGTGGTGGACACACCCTGCGTGCGTTTGCACTCTCTGGGGCAGAGGTAAGGTGGGGTTTTCATCCCAGACACACTCCTGAGGCCCTGCTATAGGCGGAGCCCACCTGAGGGACATGACCCTAACCCAGTCCCCCCCCCAACAGAAAACCAGATTGGGGCAGAGCAATGGGCTCGCATCAGTGACAGAAGCAGAGGACTTATTCAACTGTACAAGGGGGCGGGCAGGCCACATCTAGGACACACAGCTCTGGTTCCCACTTTGACATCGTACCCTCTGGCCTCTCTTACACCCAGGGCCCTATTCCCTACTTTATTCCAGGCTGCTTTGTCCTCTGTAGGAACCTGGCCACAGCTGGCTCTTTAAATTATAGTTAATTAAAATAAAAAGCCAGTTCTCCAGGGACACCTGTGACACTACTGAGTCTACGGATGCTCTACCAACAGGTGCTGATCAAGAGTGCTGCCATTTGTGCACAGCTCTGCCTGGCAGCGCTGTCCAGAGGCCACACAAAGTCGCCCCACAAGCATTCCTTCCTGCTCCCAGTCCTGACTGTGGGCCCAAATGCCTTGCAGGCTACTTCAAAGCAGCAATGAGAGCTAGGAAGGGATCCACTTGATTATCACTGGACCTACCTGTACCTCCCAGCCTGCTTCACTTCCTCATAGGTATCTCGGCCATCTACTGTCAACGTGATGTCATCTAGGGGTCACATGCACAAACAAAAGGGTTCTGTTGCTGTTTTTGAGAGAGAGGATCTTGCTATGTAGCCCAGGCTGACCTGGAACTTTTATTTTGTTTTTTGAGACAAGGTCTCTCTGTGCAGCCCTGGCTGTCCTGGAACTTGCTGTGTAAACCCGGCAACTCAGAGGTCTGCCTACTTCCGCCTCCAGAGTGCTGGGGTTAATGGCTTGCACCACTATTGCCCAGGTGACCTGGAGTATTTAATGCCCCTGCTCAGTCTCCCCATGGTAGGATCATGTGTATGCGCCATCACACTGGGCACATTAAAAACATTCCGTAGCTCAGGGCACCCTTGGGACCAGAACGACCCTTTCATTTGTGCCATGGCTCTGGGGGAATGGGCCCAGAGCTTTCTGTCTGCATGGGATGAGGAGCCCTCTACCCCTGAGACCCTGTCAGCTGTCAACTGGTCTGACTGAGCCCAGCCCCCCCCTCCAGGCCCCGCCCACTCACTGCCGTGAACACAGAAGTCACAGTTGAACTTGTCCAGCGTCTCCAGGGTGGTGACATAGGGAGCGGCGGGCACTACTTCATCCACCCACTTGATGGCCTGTACCATCTTGTACCTCTCCTCCTGGGTAAACACGGGGGGGCCCTTATGCTTGGCAATCTCCTCTAGGGATAGAGAAAAGAAAAAGGACAAGACAAATGATGGCCGGCTCCAGGGGCCAGTCCTTAGAAGCCTCTACTGCAAAGCTAAGCGGGGGTGGGGGGTGGGGGGTGTAACCACACGAGTGCAATGGAACGCGGTGGTTCCTCTCTCCCAGCCGTAGCCCACAAGGCAGGACTCCATGTAGCCAGCATGTGTGCCCAGAGTATCTGCTGATTAGTATGGATACCCCATAACCAAGAAGAGCGACCAGTCTCTCTGTTCTCAGGAACCAAGTAGGGGACAATACAGCTGAGGAGGCTCTGTCCAGTGTTGCCACAGCTCTATAACTGGGACCAGGCTGGATTACTTACTACACTCTTAGCCACCACTGTGCTCTGGGGAAGGATGCAGGGTTCGTCCCTGCCCCAGCCCCCTGCGCCCCGCAGGCTCGGTTGGTTGGAGTAGGTCCCAGGCATGGCAGCCCACGCCTTACCATCGGTATGCACACCCACGATGAGGTAGTCCCCCATGGCTCGTGCCTGGCGCAGCTGATTCGAGTGACCATAATGCACCATGTCATAGCTGTGAGGACAGACAGGGCGGGTGGTCAGGCCTTATACTGATCTCGGTTGGACACTGCGGGCCTTGTGCAGGACCGCAGCTTTGCTCCTTTGGAAGCCCCCTGGGAGGGTTACTAAACCAAACCCCTGGATTTGGGGCTTACAGAGCCAAAGTCGGTTCTCAGTTGTCCACACCCTAGATACTGGACTTAGGGAAAGGAATCAGTCAGTGCCGGGGCAGTTCAGGGAGTAAGCCTGGTAAGATCCAGAGAGCCGGTGAGCTACTTCCGCAGCCCACGAAACTGAACTTGTCCAGGACTTAAACGTGGGACCTTCTGCACCCTAAACAAGACTCTTATCCCCAGATCAACAAGCCACACTCAAACTCTGAAACCAGTCCTGAGTTAGGAGCATTCCACCCTGAGACAGGCCAGCCCCATCCACGTGGCCTGGCTTAACTCTCTGAAAGAACGGGTGCCTGTCACCTGGTCCTGGAGCTTTTATCCTCAAATCTAGGTCTGTCAAGGTCAAAGCTACCCGGAACCCAGCAACATGCTGGGCACTGAGGGTACCAGTGTGCACTGGGACCACCTGTATTCTTCTCCACGGGCCAGTGCTGGGTCACAGTCTCTGCTCAGCTTCCTCCAGAACTCCAGCGGGGTGTCATCAGGTGACCCGAGCAGCCCAGTACAGCCGCCACAGTTCACGGAGTGGAGGCAGGAAAACAGACAACCCTAGCAGGCTCAGGCACCAGGGTGAACTCTGGGCCAGCCCTTGTGCCCACTAGACAGGTAGGGCAAGATTGGAGGTCAGAGTCTGCGACTGGGATTATGGCACAGTGTTATGGCTGAGACAAGGTCATAGTCCACTGACACGAAGTCAAAGCCACTGCTGGTGACTCAGGTGCAAAACAGCGGAAGGGGCTGAAGTTGTAGCTCAGTGGTGGCGCACTTGCCTAGCTTGTACCAGGCTATGGATGCATCCTCAAGACCACAAAACCAAAAACAAACAAGAAATGCACAAAGTCCAGTCTACTCCCCGACCAAATCCCCTGGGGAGCCCCAGTGACCATTCTGCATCCCTTCTCATCCAGCAGGGTTAGGCACGACGAAGGACTGGGGCAGTCAATTACAGAAAGGCCAACATCTCTTCTGCTCGTTGACAGTTCCAAGACTTTCTTAAAGCAAAGCAGCGTCACGGGCTGACTCGCCAGAGAGCCCATGGCCTTTCAACCCCGGGAACCTGGGTCAGAACCACCGCGGTCGGACGGCCGCATTTCCGGTCTCCGGCGAGAGCACTGCCCGGTGCACCCGCTACACTCCCGAGTGGCCGGGGGCCGGAGTGCCTCGTGCGGCCTCGGAAGACTCGGGATCCGCCAACGGCCGGTGCGTGACCCCGAGGTGACCGCCCACCCCTCGCCGCCGCCCCACTCACCAGCCGTCGCACCACACCCGCACGGCGCGCTGGCCCGCCGGGACCCTCCGCCCGGCAGCGCCGGCTTCCCCGTGCCCGTTCCGGATCATGGCACCGCAAGCCCCGTAAGACCGGGGCGCTCCCGCGACTCGCGGGACTCTAGCCCCGCCCCCGACGCTTGCGCGTGCTCACGCGGGTCTCACCCGCCTCCCGCGGCCAATTGCGTGCGCGGCTCCAGGCCCCGCCCCTGGCCGGGCCCCGCCCCCTCCGGCCAACATTGGCGGCCAATGGTGTGCGTCGCAGGTCCTAGCCCAAGCAGGGTCAACTCCCATGGAGTGTCCTGTAGAAAACCCTCCGGACCCTGTGTCCAACGGGAACAGGCTAGTACGGCAGGTACGGGGGCTTGCTTCGCCACCACACCTTAAGCATTCCTAGGGACTGGATTATTTACTTTTTTTTTTTTTTTGAGACAAGGTTTTTCCATGTAACAGCCCTGGCTGTCCTGGGCTAGTAGCTCTTGTAGACCAGGTTGGCCTCTAACTCAGAGAGATCCGCCTGCCTCTGCCTCCCCAAGTGCTGGGATTAAAGGTGGGCGCCACTTCCCCCTCTCAAGTGGGGCTGAGATTTTCATAAGCACTGCGTAGCTGGCCCTTAGGTATTTTCAGATACTCCGTGGTGCATATAGCAGTCATTGGGACACCAAGGCAGTAGAGAGATGTTTAATAAGACTTGCTCAGACTGGGGGCTTAGACTCGCCCCTGTGCCGCATACCCAACACAGAAAAAGTTTTCTATAAAGTGAACACACTTTAGTAGTAAGTAGTAGAAATCGTGAGGCCCTGAGACTAGCCTGGAGTGAGGTAAGGCAGTGGGGGGCTCCTCTGCTGGCCAGGCCGAGAAAAACAAAGAAAGGCCTTGCTGCCACCTTTGAACAGGGGTGAAGGGAAGAAGGTGTCCTTGAAAGTCAAGCCCCTGTGGGTGCAATCACCACAGTGCAAGGGAGGCTTCCCACAAGGACAAATGGCTAAAGAAACATCACCGTGAACTGTCACCCCCAAGAGTTCTTCCCACTAGATCCTGTGGGGGCACTGCAGCCTTCACGGTGACATAGGCCCCTGAACAAGAGTCCATGCCATCTACAAAGTGCCAATGGTTCTTTGTCGACACCTGGCTATGCTGCTTTCTTCCTCTTTGCACGCTTGGCACAACCCCTGCCAAACCAGCCTCCTAGAATGGGGGGAGCTGAACTAAGCGGGGCACTCTGGTCCCCGGGTGGGGCTTCTTCTTGGCTTCTGCTCAGCAACTTCCTGCTGTGGCTGCCTTCTTCGCCAGCACGGAGGGGAGTTGCCAAGGAGAAAATGGGGTCTTGCCACCTAACAGGAAGAAAAGCAGCATCAGGCAGGTCTGAGCCCCTCTTGGTCACAACCCTCCAGGGCACGGGAAAGCTGTCTGAGGCCGACTGTCATCTGACCCCTTCCCTCTTAACGGCAGCTGGGTTTTGGCTAGTAGCTTCAGTGCCACCAAGCTACAGAAGAGCCGCAAGGGATAATCTCCTGGGGTGGCAACTCGAAGGCCAGCAACAGCCCTAGCTGGCCTCTTTAGTGTCCACCCATCCTTAGTGGGCTCGGCACACACAGGAGGGGTGCTAGCTACAGGACAGTCCCATCTCCAAGGATAAGCTGCTAGCAACTCTGGGCCCCACCTTTCACTTGTACGGATGGGGGCAGGAGGACCGGACCCTTTTCCCCTTCCCAGACGGTATGACAGGGATGGGAGGGAAGGCCAGTTGACCAGGGAGGCATGGCCTACAGACTACACCATGAAGAAATCATGTTTCTGACTGAGATGCAGAACCACATATTATGAACGTAAGATACAGATAAGCACTGATTTAAAAAAAAAATGAGCTAAGTTAATGTTCAAAAACAAAACAAAAAAAACCTAAAAAAAACCCAACAATACCAACGAAAAACAATACAGCACAGGCTAGGCCCACGTCACAGGACACCACAAACATAACATACAAGAATTGCCAGGCCCAGAGGTGAAGGGATCCTTAACTTCTTGAACCCTTTGATTAAAAGAAGTTACTGATTTCCCCTCTAAGACCCTGAAAATTCACAGAGAAAGAAAGTGTAAACTTTTCGCTCAATACACACCAAGTCTAAAATATCACACATTTCTGCATCAAGGCAATTTGATTACGCTTTCCCCAAACATCCCAAAACCAAGGACACGGATTCTGTCTGACCGGAGTCGCGCCGTGCTCACCCGCACAGGTGTCCACCCAGGCTGCAGAGATCTACACGCTGGCAGGCCCCCCTCTCCTCACAGAGATTCGAGGCACCATACCAGTCAGGGTGGAAGGATGTGCGCAGGTGGTGGAGCCTTGCCTCAGCCAGTCCCTCTGGAGGCTCACAGAAGACAGACATAGCCCGTCACACGGAAGGGCAGAAATGGGGTCGTGCTGCACCCACTCACCGGTTGTAGACAGGGATCTCCAGGCCCAGTTCATCCATTAGGAGCTGCATGACATCATCGCATTTCCCATGAAGCTTCAAAGCAGCCCAGTCGTCCTTCGGGGTCCACTGAAGACGAGAAAGGCAGACAAGAGTAACTTCCCGCCCTCTGCTTGCCCCTGCAGGCTGGCCCAGCCCTCTCCAGGAACATGGACCTATACAAGGCTCCCAGGATGCACCAATATGGCACATCTCCCTGGCCCTTCTGAGCTAAGACTTGGGTATGAGGACATGCTAAGCACCCAAGTTACCTGCAAGTTTACAATGTAGAGTTTGGGCCGCCGGCTAGGAGGCTTCGTCATGCACCAGAGGCGGGGATACTTCTTGAGTACCTGCCGGAACGGACAGATGTGACGTAGTAAGAGATGATGATTAAGAAAGCTCACTAAATAGTGCTGGGTAGGCAGGCCCGGAACGTGCTCAGCCTACAATGGGTTCACGACATCGTCAGCACGCACCTTCAAGCTGGACCCTAAACACAGGATCGTGTCTGCTTTGCTAGCAGCCTCAGTCGCTGCCCCCCAGTTCAGGGGCTGCCCCAACGTCCCCCTCTCCCCAAAGTGCACAATGGTGTCCCGGAGCTGGGCCCCACACTTATGGCAGGTGCGGCCAGTCTGATGTCGGTGAAGGGCGGTTCTCTCCGTCACATCGAACACTCGTACATACTCCCTGTTAGGGATGCAGGAGGTGCAGACCTGGGGACGAGAGGGCACGATGAGTGAGATCTGTCTGTCACCCAGGCCCTGTGCCCCTCTTCTACTGCTCACTTCAATATACATATTCCCGTGCAGCTCAGAGATGGCAGTGCGTGGCAGCCCGCTGCGCAGGTGGAGCCCATCACAGTTCTGAGACACCACATGCTGCACCTGGAAAGCAGAACACGGAGGCAATCAGGAGGGGATGGAGGAAGCACCCTGCAGCAGGGAAATTATCCTGAGCCCAGTCTGGCCAAGGGCCAAGGTTCCAAAACAAAGAGGCAACTGTATCCCGGGAAGGCCCTGTGGTAGGAAGGAGCCACGCTCTCCCTGACTAGCTCCGATACCCTGGGGGTACCCAGGAGAGCAAGTGTCTGTGCTACTCCCTCAAGTTGGGGAGCAGCTTGGGGCACTGGACCAATACCCTCTTGGGTCATTCTCCTTCAGGTTCCTCAAGAGCCCAGGTGGATTCCTTCCCCTACTTGCTCAGCAGCTCTCTCTCGGGAGGTTTCTGACAAACCTCCCCTGTAGCTATGATGTTGTCTAAAGCACCCCCCACCCCACCCCACCCCACCGAGATTGAATGGGAAGCTGGGGACTAACAGTTCAGGACAGGGGTCAAACAGGAGCCTGAGCTGCTTGGGACCGTTCATCACGGGGTCGCCTGGGAGGTGACACAGCAGCTTCCCTCCTGGGCAGGGGTGCGGCTCTGGGCTCTTACCAGCTTTTGCTCATGCAAGCGGGTGATGCTCATGTGGGTGAGAGTGGGCTCGGCGTCACTCAGGTCAGCAGTGCTGTGGGATACGGGAGAACACAGACGTGAGCGCTGCACCAGCCAGGTCCAAGTGCTCTCTAGCCAGGCGAGAAAGCTGTGAGATGCTCACCTCACGCGCCTTCCTTTCTGAAGCAGTGTCCATACTCCATTAGGGCCCCGGTAATCTGGGATAGAAGCTGCCTGCACAGTTGGACCAAAGGATAAGTCTACTGAAAGGGAGTCACCCCAGGCACTGCAGACGCCCCATGTAGGGCAAGCCATACTCCAGGTTTGTCAACAGACCGCTGTCCGCTCCACCCACTGCTGACCTGTCTGGCCCTCCCAAGTAGAATGCACCCAAGCATGTCTCTTTTCCTCCGTGCACAGGACTCTCTTGTCCTGTCTGGGCCAGTTCACCCTTCTAGACCCCTCAGAATCCTGCCCTACTTCTGGGTCCTTCCTGGTAGGATAGGCCACTTCCCGGTAGTGTCCACATCTATCTCAAACACTGAAGGGCTCAAGAGCGTCCAAAGGAATGGGTCTTAGTGTTCAAGTCATGCTCAGCAAAGAGTAAGCCCCGGGAGGAAGTGTACCTCTGTCCAAATACTTATATCCTGGAGTTCTGAGTAGCTTTAACTCCAAGTTTACATACAAAAACCTCCAGGATGAGATGAAAAACAAAACATTTAGGATCTAAGAGTCTTTGGATCCTAGCTGGCGAAGCCCTGTATCCTCACCGCTGCTTACGCTCAGGAGGTACCCACCCTGACCCGGAATCCCAATACATGCAGGACGAGAACCTTGGGTGGTGCTCAGACCACATTTACAAGCTGCACGCGGTATTTAGCTATCGCCAGGTTTGTAGAGGCGGTCATATCACTGCTATAAAGCCCTAACTGGGCGGATCAGTGCGGGGCTCTGGAGGTCCCAGACGTCCGAGCGAGAGCAGCAAATGTTCCTTCCATTGCTACTGGGCCACTGCTACTCAGTGCCTCTCCAACAGCTGCCAAGGGCTCCCGGCCTCGAGGATTGTATGTTTGATACTGTGCTCGTCTGTTTATGTTATCTTTGTACAACAAAAGGCCTTCCTTACCGTGTATATGTTTCTATATGCATTTACATCTGTGCACACATGTGCAGACATGCACATGTATGTGTGCCTGTGTACGTGAATCTCAATCGACCTCCACCTTATTTGTTTTTAACACATTTGTTGAGGGGCGCACGCTAGCGCCGCGACACACTAGCGGAAGTCAGACGACAACCTGGAGCGGTCAGCTCTCTCCTCCATCCCGCGGGTTCTGAGGGCCAAGCTCAAACACCGAGCCATCTCACTACCCTTCTTGCTCCGCGCTCCACGACAAGGTCTCACTGAACCTGGAGCTCATGGATTTGGCTGGGCTGGCTGGCCAGCAGGCTTCGGAAGTCTTCCAGGGCTGCGATTACAGGAGCGTGCCGCCACTCAGCCTCCTCACACTCAGGTGCACAAGCTTGCACGGCAAGTGCTGCACCAATGGTGGTGGGGGTTTCTCTCCAGACCACCTCGGGGATGCTCGAGAACAGAAACCATCTTGGCTGACCCTACAGATGCCAGACAGGTCACACTCACCCTTGATCAGATAAATGCATCAGTCACACTTTCAAAGCTAGTCACTTGTTAGCCCAGGGAAGTTCCGAGCCAAGAGTTCAGCATCTCTCATCTATACCCGTTGTACTGTGAATCTTCCTTTCTTCTTTTTTGTTTGTTTGTTCTGAGACAGGGTTTTGCTTCAAGCTGTGAGCCTCAAGCTTTTGATTTCGCTCTTCCTCCTCTCCCAGGCTCCACCTCCTGAGTGCTGAGGTTAGAGGTCTGGGACATAATGCTGGTTTTCTATTATCTATCTTAAGGAGGAGACCAGGAGAAAGCCTAGGGCTCCAGTCTGTACAAATCATGTGGGTCAATCAGTCTGTCTCCTTCACTTTAATGGAGAAGACACCAGCAGACAGCTCATGCTTGTCAATGACTGGCTGTCAGAAGCCAAGTGTCCCCAAAGTCTTTGGCTTATTAAATTACTAGGTCTCTGTGTAGCCCTAACTGTCCTGGAACTCCCTATGTAGACCAGGTTGGCTTTGAACTTACAAAGATCCGCCTGCCTCCGGAGTGCTAGGGATTAAAGGAGTGTGCCACCACGCTCAGCTTGCCTTAGTTAAATCTTAAAACCAGAGTTGTTTTGGGTCCCTGAGAAGAGGACGCCTTGGAGCTGCTTCAGAGGTGACTGTCTGAACTTGGGTAGTCACCCAACTCCAGCACTGTGCAGTCCAAGTTTGTGTCCCAGAAGGGGGCGCCCCACACCTGACCCAGCCCGCAGGCCCGCGCCTACCGTGCTGATCCCAGCGCCTGTGTAGACCACCAAGTGTTTGGCATTCCGGACAGCTCCGGCCAGTTCCCGGACCTTCCTCCGCAGCTCCTCCGGGTCATCACACACCTGCGGAGAGCCGGGGCTGGTCATACGGGCCGCCGCCCGCCGCCTACAGCCTGCAGCCCGTCGCCCGCCGCCCGGGACTCGCCTCCTCCTGACGCCGCTTGAGGCCCTCACGCCGCCGGCTCCGACCCTGCAGCTCGGTCACCAGATCCTCGCTCTCGGCCAGCAGCCGGCCCTCCTCCGCGCTGCGCTCTGCAGCCGCCTTCCTCAGGATGCGTGACACCTGCGGACGGGCGAGAGGTGAGCGACTGCACGGGCGGGTCCGGCGGCGGGCACGACGGTAGCCTACCTGGCGGAGGCGCTCCCGCTGCTGCTCCTCCCGCAGCCTCCGGACACGCTCAGCCGCCTTACGCTCCGAGCGGCTCAGACCGCCACCGGCTGCCATCGCTCCGTGGACTGCGCTTCCGGCTTCCGCTTCCGCCTCGCCCGGCAGCCGCAGAGACGCATGCGCGCGCCCGGCGCACCACGCCCCTTCCGACCCGCCCTTCCCACCCTAGTTTCGCCCCCTCCCTTCTTCTCGTTGCAAAGAAACACCAGCAGGTCTCTTTAAAAGGCGTTTATTGATCATATACAAAATAAAGAAAACCTTATATATCACAAACATACACTATGTACAGCAATAAATACCCGGGGGGCCAGGCCCAGCGCCGCCCCTCCTGGACAATAATTTAGCAATAAATACTGCGCAGGGCACGGGTGGGCACCAAGGCTGAGGCCAGACGGCTGATCGCCCTGCACTGGTGCGAACACCCAGGCCTCACCTCGCAGCCAGATCCCTGATGACCCTACCCAGGTGCAGGAGACAGGGTCTCACCTTGCAGCCACACCCCAGACCCTCCTCACTTAGATCTTTGTACTCCCACCCCATTTAGGGTACTCTCTACTAACCTCCCCCTGGCTTCAGCCCTGCAGGGCAGTCAGGGGCTGATCAACTCTGCTTGGACACATCTCTCAGCACCAGGAGACCAACAGAGCTGGACACACAATAGCCCTTGTCCTGTTGCCCTAAGTTGCCAGGAGAAGGCTTCTGTACCCACTCCCATTTGGTTAAAGGCTTCAAGGACTAGCAGAGAGGATGGATGGGAGGAAAGATAGGACTGACTGGGGCATAAAGTTGCTGGAGGGGCTGAAAACCCAACTGGGGTCGTAGAGAACAGGGAATTCTGTCAGGGACACTTCCTAGGACAGTCCACTTCAAACTTCCAGAGACACCCATGCTGTTAATGCTGCCGCTCCAGGGACAGAATCGTGTGCAGCGGGCCCAGCAGGTGTAGCACACACCCAGGACACATGCCAGAAACAGGCAGTCCACGAGCCGCTCTCGCACTTCCACGCCTCCGTGTGGTACCGATTCTGTCCTCTTCTCCACGACTCCCAAACCAGGCAGCCAATGGGGACATGAAAACATGCCAAGAGGAATTATTCAGTGGCTTTTGGGGAAAAAAAATCGTTAATGTGTTGGTTCCTTTCACCAAAACCACAGCCTAAAAAAGTAACTCAGAAGATCCCAGAGCGGAAACAGTGCAGCAGGCTGTGGCTCAGACATCCCAGCTGTGGATGGGAGCTTTGGCCAAGTGGCCACACCACAGAGGGAGGTAGCAGGGAAGTGGCCTCACCATCTCAAAGTGGGCTGTAGCTTATCAAAACTGCACACCCTGGCACTGAACACCAAGGCTGCTGCTAGCACACACGGAGCACACACAGACCCAGATGGTGGACTGAGGAGAGCCTGTAGGAACACCTGATGATGACAGTGAACCCAGAATAACTCAGTGTTGCCATGGAGGCCCTACACTAATGGTACAAAACACCCAGGTTAGCAGCCAGACACAGTGGAGGGGGAGGACTCTCCGGGACCATTCTCTAGAGAAAACTGACCCACTTCATGTGGGTTTTTCTTTGAAATCTGAGTGTCCATGTCCAAGGAAGGAGGTCAGGCAAAGTCAAGGTAGGAGGGAAGTCGCACAATAACGGTTTACTTAGCGGAGTAATTTGGGAGAGCCTCAGCCAAAGCTCTCAATCGCTGTGTCAGAAAGTCAAGCACAACACCCCCACAGCAGGAAAACAGGATAAACAATGATCAGAAAGACAGCCAAGAGTCACGCCTGGACACAGGATCTACTGTCACGAAATCAAGAAGGGACGAGAGTGGCGCTGCAGGGCTGGCTCAGCAGGGAATGTTCCCGACTCGGGAAGCAGAGGCTGCAGACCTGAAGGCCACGAGCACGGCCCTGCCCAGCGCAGAAGCTAAGATCTGCTACTTCTGTTCAACACACGCCTAGCCTCAGTCTCCTCTTCCCACCAGGCTGGAGCTGTGCACTTGGAAGGCCTTGCCCAGCTGTTCACTACCACTCAGCCAGGACCAAAGAACTTGGAAAGCCCGTCCCTTTCCTCTGCTAGGCACGGGCATAATCCATTCCAGCTCTGCTGCCACAATCAGATCAGCAACTCATCTGGATACCAGTTAGAGAGCCAAAGGGAGGGGATGAGGTCACCTGGTAACGAATAACCAACAGTGCGGACTTCCACTCACATCTGACTCAGGCATCAGTGGGAGTGTCTGAGCACCTTGAGCCAAAGAAGCCCACCACAATGCCAGGGCTGGCAGAGGTCCTGCTCCCAGAGCACTGCATGCTGGGTCAAACTGCGTGAAAATCCTGCTGCTGCCCACGAGGTAAAGGCCTATCAGGCCAGTCTTTCACCACCTCACATTTCTGTGCTTTTCAGGGATCCAGGCCCCCAGAGAAGACACCAGCAATGCCAGCAAGAGGACAAGGGCCATGCGACCAGACAGGAATATAGCCTCTTGCAGGTGGGCATCCGCCTACGAGGAGCTTCCTGAGCCAAGCCTGGAAGGTGGGCAGCCTCCCCTGGATAGCTGGAGTGAGGAGGCAGGCTTGGACCCTGAAGAGAAGCACCTCCAAGTCGAACAGCGGATCCCTGGAAGACACAGATCCTGAAGGGAGGCATAAGAAGGGTCCAGAGCCAAGAGCTGCAGACAATGGGGAAGAGACAGACCTGGCCCTGAAGCCAAAGCCCTTGTCTGGCGATGGTGGAGACCTCCAGGCTCTCACAGTGAGGCAGGGAAGAATAGGTGGCCCCCAAGTGGGGCCCCTGACCAATCTGCCCGGGAAACAATATCCCACAGAATGGGATTTTAGGGATAGGTGGGTGATAGGATTCCTAACCCACAAGTTAGGCCTCTGGGGTGGCCTAGCCGAGGCCCCAGTGGAAGCCTCTAGGAACAAAGCTGAGGCCAGGAGGAAGACAGCCAGGAACAGGTAGGACGCAGCCCCGTGGGCACCCACAGTGACTCCTTGGTCCCTGCAATGCCACCATCCAGGACCAGAGGTGGTGGGTGTGGAAGCAGCATGGGGGCCAAAGACAGCTCCCAGTTTCACTGACTCTGCCACTCCGCAAACCCAAGCCCTAGACCCAGATGCGAAGCCAAGGCTCAGGGGGACCAAGTGGCAGAGGAATGGACAAGTGCAGAGGAATGTGAGCCGGCAGGCAGCCTCCCATACTCCAGTGGAGTAAGCTCTGCCTGGGACCCCAGCCCAACCCAGGCCCAGCAAGCCAGCAGAAGCAAAACCACAACGACAAAACAAAACAAAAAAAACCAAACCCGAACAAACACACACACACGAAAAAAAGACCCACACACAGGGACAGCCACAGGTCAAAGGTCACCAGAAGCACCAGCACTCTACGGCTGCACAAAACCTCACCAGGCACGGACAACACCACGGCACCGGCAAGACGGAAGCAGGAAGGGCAAAGGAGTAAGTCACTTTCGGTACAATTGCAAAAGAGATATCAAAGAGGACAGACAGCCTCTGGTCGGCTCGCAGCTTGGCTTATTTTTTTTTTCTTTTTCTTTTTTTAAACTAAGTTTTATAAGTAATGTCTCATAACTCTGTGTATAAAAACTAAACTCCAACAGCCACAGAGCTGTCCCCAAGTTTACAAGAAAGGGATTTTTTTTTTTTAACTAGCAAAGTTTCTACTATACTTTCTTCCCTTTTCCATTTATACGGTCAAATGTGTTTCTTTTTTTTTTGTTTTTAAGACAATTTTATAAATACTCTGCAGCTCTTCTTTTTTTTCTTTTTAGCTCTTAAACATATAATTTAATAACTTCGTAAAAGGAACTTCTCTTTTAAATAAAGGGCTATATAACCACACAAATAGGTCATGTAAACAGTGACACCGGACCCATCGCAGGACACACTGACACACCATCCACCCACACTTATAACCGGCGATTTGGTCTTATCCAGTGCACTGTGCCAGGCTCCAGCACCATGGTTCCTGCCCCAGTGCCCAGGCTGGTGGCCTGCTCATCCAGGCCCTTCAAGACATAACCACTTTTCAGGACAGAGCCCATTTCTTCCTTTCTGGATCGAGCTGAGAGGCCCCACTGGAATCTGAAGAGAGAGTTCTAAAGTCCCACTGCAGCCTGTAGGGCCTGCAGACCACCAGAGAGAAAGGGCAGACCTAAGCCCAGTACACTTGCCCACTTGCACTCTCGTCCATTCCCACAGTGCCCACTCTGGACTCCTAGCCTGCATGGCCTTGGTACAAAGGGGTTAGGGGCAACCCAACATCACTGTTGAACTGACCAATCCCAACGTACAAAACACGCGCGTGACGACAAGGATGATATCAAGGGGGCTCAGCCCAACGCCCCTGGGTGCAGGTTGTGCTTTGCAGGGAAGGAGAAGGGGAAGGGAGAGAAGAGACAGGAAAAGGAAAGGAAGAGGGACAGGGCTGCCAACTTTGCCACGCACTTGGTGGCCCCTTAAAACCTGCCTGGCAATTGCACGTGTCCCTATGACCGAGCATCTGTCTTGGACTTTACTATTGTGATGACGCTGGTGGCAGCCACCTTGCCAGGGACCAAGGGCCCCAGGCCAGCAGCAAGGGGACCCCGAGCTGGGGCCACAGGGCTGCGGGCCACGGTCCTGGCAAAGTTCTGCAGGGCTTCATACTTGGAGCGCAGTGCATCAAGCTCCAGCTTCATGCTGGCGTTTTCCGAGGCCAGCTTCTCCACCTCCTGCTGCAGCTCCGCCTTCTGCTTCTCCAGCTCCTCCTTCTGTGTCACCCGCTTCACTCGGCAGCTAGCCGCGTAGCCGCGGTTCTTGAGTGTGCGACGGCGCTGCTTCAACTGGATGATCTCTTCCTTGGATAGGCCTCGCAGGTGCTGGTTTAACTCTCGCACCGACATGGTCACCAGCTCCTCGTCAGTCAGGCTGGTGCCATTCTCTCCTGGCTCCCGCTTCACCTGGAGCGGAATAGCACACGGGGTCACAGCAGAGCAGGAAAGCTTGCTACCCCCGCCACCCCCCAAGCCCAGTGTCTCTACTCACCTTTAAGGCCTTGTTTCCTTTATTGGGGGTCGTCATAACCCGGGGGCACAATGAGCAGGCACTCTGTAAGACACGGAGCAGAGGTCAGGACCCTGTAGACTCCTTTCACACCCCAACAGGAAGTTTGCTGTCCAGTGCTCAGCCCACGGAACTTTGCCCCTCACCTGACCTGAGGACAGCCCTGGCACCTTGCTTTATCCTGAGCCAGGCTGCTTGAGAAGGCCCTTCCCTAGAGAGCCAGGGGGAGATCAGGAGGTCTCACCCAGGGAAAGCAGAAGACAAAAGGAGCAGAGAGAGATTAGCCGGTCTGGGCTGCGGGATGGGCAAGCCTAGAAGGAAGCTGAGCTTTAAAAATAACCCCAGTGCTGCCCCAGAGCGCGCTGTTCCTGGCGAGTCACGCTGACTCAGCACATCGCCTCCCTCTCTTCCTGAGCGGTTCTCCCATTCTTGAGGCCAACAGTTCCCCAGGAGACCTACTACTGGGACCAAGAGCAGGCAAGGGTCAGTCAGGGACCCTGTACTCCAGGCTCCTACTTCCCACACGCTTCCCTAAGCTGACCCTAAGGACAAAAGAAAGCCCCTTCTCCCTCTAGGACTTAGGAGACTGCTTCCTGCCTCCTTTTGGCAGAGGACCAACCAGGTTTGCTCTAACTGTGCCAACTGGGAACCCTCTCACCTTCCAGGTAGCAGGCAGTCCAGCTGGGAGGAGCTGAGCCCAGGCCCCTCCAGTCCTCCCTGTCCACCTCCTCTACAGATGGAGTAACCATCCTGTGGCTTGGTTGCAGCATCCTGTGCTCCTGCCCCACCCGACCCTGCGCGTTTCACAAGGGCCCCACAATGAGCAGAGGGGAGGGCACTGCTGGCTGGAAGCAGGCAAGAGTTAGCCCCTTTGGGTCACCGGCTAGTCTCTGGCTCTCTGCCTAGGGTCAGTGACCACAGGGCCAGGGAACAAAAGCAAAACAGCTACCTCCTACAGTCAGCCACCCCTCTGGCACGCAATCTCATGCTCAGCTTTCTAAAGCCTTGCCAAGAACAGTTGTGTACACCCAGGCTGGGAATCCCCGCTTAGCCCAGCACCTATCAGTCCCACGGGTAAAGCTACCTCCTCCCCTTTCCAGGTTGGAAGCAGGGAAGTGGGAAGGGATTGCAGGTGAGGTGGCTGCAGTCTCTTTCAGAGGAGGCTGTAAGCACCTCAGGCAACAATGTGCTGGGGGTGCGGGGTGGGGTGCGCCTTACACTTCTCAAGAGAACCACCATGTGAGCTAGGGAGGCAGAAGCCCACGTCCTCACTTGAGTAGAGACCCTACCACTCTTAGTCTGGTACAGGAGGTGTGGCTACATGCGAATATTACACAGAGGACCTTCTCTCCAGGACCAGATTAAGAACATTTTCAAAGGCAAGAGTCCTGTCAGATCAAAGAGAAAGAGAGAAGCCAGAACTAGAGGTCTGAAGGGCATCTGCCTTTCTAACAGGCTGGCCCCAGACCTGCACCAGGAACACGAGGGGAGGGGAGGAGAGACAACCCTAGCAGGAGCTCCCCTCACAGACTGTTTAGCTCAAAACGGCGACTTCCTGCGATTGCACAGAAAAGTGCAGAGTGTGGTGGCTGGGAGCTGAAAAGTGCCTCCTCAACAGATTTTACTCTCTACTGAAGGCCTGAACTCAGCACAAGTACAGCCAACTGCCTCCCGATCAAAGGTGTGTGTGTGTGGTGTGCGCAAACGTGCATGGTATACTCATGTGTATGCTTAAGGGGGAACAGCAAGCCTCAGCAAAGCCAGTGCTTCCAGCTGCCTGCCTGGCTTCTGGCAACCTAGGCTCACACAGTGATTAGGCAGACAGTTTTGGGGGACAGCTGTGCTGGGGGGTAGTTCAGAGAGCGCTTTGCAGAACCTAAGGAAGAAGCTCAGAGAAGTTGGTCAAGACCAACTGCCCCCAACTCCGCCCTCCTCCAAATACTGACAGCTATGGATAATCACAAGGCACCATGGGACTAGGGGCCACCCACTGGGGCTAACAACTGGACAATCTGAACATCAGTCTCTGGCAAGACACCGACCCTTGCTCAACCTTGCCTGCAAACTCCAGTGCAGGAGACCCGAACTTAGGTCTCTCCTCCTTCAGATACTGACATTATTGGGAAAGAACTTCGAACTTTACGTCCACAGAACCATAGTGACTCCAAAGCTTAAACACCTTTCTGGGACCTGGAATTTTCATAGGCCATAATGAAATGAAAGCATCTGGTACCTACAAACAGCTTCTGAGCTCGGTGTAGTAAGTGTTGAGGCGACAGCCCTATGCACAATCCACAAGGTCAACTTAAGCTAGCCATGACACCCCGGGCAAGGAAAGCAGTACAGAGAAGACAGTAAATATCCATACATTCACGCAAAGGTGGAGGCCACACCCCACACAGGCTGTCACTTCCCAAGACTTCGAAGCCATCAGGTCAGACACCCAACAGGGCACACACTTTTTTCCCAACTTCAGGCAATAGTGGAACCCCAAACTCTTCTGACAGGGATAACGTAGAGGTAAATGAGAACTACATTCTCCACTTCATGCTTGCACCTGAAAACTCCCACCGGCTACTAGATCCACCCTTTCCTCCCATTAGCTGGCAGAGCTGCCCCGGCTTCCTTCCAGCCACACACCCTTCTTCCCTGGCTCCCAGGCTTTTCCGTCCGGGGCCAACTCAGCCAGGGTCACTCAGAAGGAAAGCCTCCTTCCCAGACAAGCAGGCTCGGCCCACCTAAGCTCCTCCCCTCGGCGTACTCCGACCGGTCTCCCAGTTTGGGGAACTGGACCAGGCATGGGACCTGGACCGGGAGCCCGAGAGCCTAGGAGGGATGTGTTTTACCTTCCACCGCGGGAGAAACCTGCGGCGCGCCCCTGCAATGCCTCGGCCTTTGCCTCCAACTCACAGGTCCGTCAAACGTAAACACGACCCCGGATCCTGGCCAGACCTTTGCCGCCCGGATCTAGCCCTGCCTTCCGCTCAGACCGCCCGGTAGCGGGGCCTGGGCCCCCCGCCCCGGCCCAGCGTCAGCAGGAGCACCGAGTGACCTCATGCTGATGACTCAGCACGTCTCCGCTGGGCTCGCACGCGCGTGGCGAGCCCAAGCCGCTCAGCAGGGTCTCCCCGCCACCCCTGCCAGCCCGCGCGACCCCGCCCGCTCGGAAGCCGACGGACACCTGATGAGTCAGCAGCTCGGTGCGAGCCACCCCGCTGACCCGGGGCCAGACGCGCGGACCTCGCCCTGCAATCGCGCCCCCCGCGGGGCACCCGGGGTCCGCCGCGCGCACGCCCGCTCCCAGTCTCGACTTCGCCCGGTCCACCAGCTCCGGGGTGGCACCGGCGAAGAGCCAGCCGGCTTCCGACTGGCGGAGAAACCGAGGCACGCGCCGCCGCCGTCGGGTGCGCCGCAACCCCGAGGCCAGGCCCCGCCGCCCGCCCCGGCCCCGCGCGCACTCACCACACTGCGGGGCCCGGGCGGGCCAAGGCGGGGCTGGGGCGGGGCCGCGCGCGCGCGCTCCCGGGCTGCGCGGGGCTGGGGCGGGCGTGGAGGGGTCCGGGCCAGGGGCGTAAGGGGACTGGGCGCTCGCGCGGGCCGGGCCGAGCGCGCTAGGAAGGCCGGGCCGGACCGGGCTCAGAATCCGCCGCCGCCGCCGCCGCCGCTCCTCAGACGTCACATGATGTTTGGTCACGTGGGTTCCATTCATGAAGCGGCGACGCGGCTGGCCCGAGCTTAAAGGGAAAGGCGCGGCGACCCGCGAGGCGAGCGCGCCCCCAGCACGCCTGCGCAGCCCCGCGCCGTCGTCCTTGGCAACCCGCCGCGCCCAGGCGACGTCTCGCGGGATTGGTTTCGGGGCTCGCCCGGTGGAGCGAGCTCCTGCCCGGGGTCAGGTTTTGTCGCAGACCCGGACGCTGATCTCCACGCCAGCTCAGGCCGAGGTCTATGGGACAGAACCTGCGTGGGTATTTACGGTTTTGTTTGTTTTTGTTTCTGTATTTTTTTCCCACTTGGATACAGGTTTCCTTATATAGCGACCACAGACTGGCTTTGAATTCCGGGCGATGTTCCTGCCTCTGCCTCCCGAGAGCCGGAATCGTAGACGAGCGCCACCAGGCGAGGCCCTGGTTGCTGTTTTGATGGTGGGACACAGTGGTATAATTTCTTACCCCATTCTGCTGCGGCGTCCTCTCCTTTCTGAATGGGTCAGAGAGCTGGAAAGGATACGGCTGTCGAGGGGCACAGTCCAGACCCCAGCCCACGTCCCCCAAAATGCTCAAGATGGCACTGAGCTCCGGAGGATGCTCACGGATGATCCTCATCTCCACACGGCGCTAGGGACTTCACCTGCAGCTGTGCAGCATCTCTTTGGGTACTATGCATGCTCTGTCATTAAGAGTTGTGCATCTCCCCAGCACACACACCCCCATCCACAACTGCTTCCGGTGCATTCTGCCGCTACTCTTCCTGTGAAGAAACTTCCCGCTGCTGT
>PVIU01013326.1:0-56411 GCA_004026605.1 Ondatra zibethicus | reverse complement strand
CACCTACTGAGACAGTGTGCCTGAACTAATGGGAGCGCACCAATCCAGCTGGACTGGGAATGAATGAGCATATGATCAAACCAGACTCTCTGAATGTGGCGGCGAAAGTTGGCAGATGGAGAACCCATCAACAATGACACCAGGACCTATCTCTTCTGCATGTATTATCTTTTTGAGAACCGAGTCTTTTTGAATGCACTCCTTCCTAGGCCGGGAGGGATGGGGTGGGCCTTGGACTTCCAGCAGGGCAGGGCACCATGCCCTCTTTCAAGGAAGAAGGGGGAGGGAGGAGGGGTGGGGAGGTAGTGGGAGGGGACCGGGAGAAGGGGAAGAAAGGTAAAAATTTTATTTCTTTAATTATGTTTTTGAATGGAAAAAATAAAACAAAACAATGTATGGAAAAAAAAGAAAAAAATAAATAGAGACACTCATTTATATCAATATTAGTTTCTTGGCTTTGATATTGTTGAATAAGTTGCATAAGATGTAACTAATAAAAATCATAGTGTTAATGGCCCTCTATACATTATGTCTGTAACTTCTTGATTAACTTTGTGAATTCTTTTATGAGCTTTACTTATATTATCTATAACTAAGACTTTTTTTCTAAAGAGGAAAGTCATAGTATCTTTATCTATAATAGGTAAAATAAATCAAATTGGATAGGCTACATAGTGTATGAATTCAACCACACAATCTGGAAAGATTTAACTATGAAAATAGGAAGAAAAAAACCCAAAACAGTAGGAGAGAACAGAGAGATGACTAAACGGGACACTGAAAATTTTCAGGTTGTAAAAGTCCTCTATTTGACATTCTAATGAAGTACATATTATAATGTGTCATTATACATTTGTCCAAGTTCATGGAATCTATGACAACAAGAATGAATCCTAATAAAACTAGGGATTTGGACTCCCTGATCTTTCCACAGCCTTTTATTGTTCTTGTAGATCTGCAGAACAGCCACTTTTCAGAATGCCAAATCTTGAATCAAAATATTTTGGCTGTGTATAAAAGCAAGCAAAGTTGGCAAGATAATAATTTATAAAATTTTCAATGCAAATTTATTCATATTCAAGGAAAACAAACTGCAGTGAATGGCTTTTGGGGGTTCTACTTGTTTGTTTATATTTGGGGTTTGGAGCTAGATTTTTCATCTAAAAAATGCCCAAGAGCAAATGATTATCTATTTCAATAACTCTCAGCTGCATCCAGCAGAATAATCTTTAACTATCTATGAAAATAATCTAATTTCAATTGAGAAATAAAAAAGGTGGCAAACATGATGCCCAAATATTGAATTAGTATTTTGAATATTTATTTTTACTTGATATTCTTTTTCTCTGATAAATTCAAATAACAGAGTAACTAGTTATAAATTGAGCTATAAAATATAGGTCATTAGATCATGCAATTCTTGTTTATTGTCTATCTTTCTATTTATGAAAATAGGACTCAACCCATTTAATCCTTGCAAACATAATAAGATATAAATGATGCCATGAGTAATATGACTGGTTTAATTGTTAAATATATTTTTGAAGAGGAAAATGAATCAGGATTTTTCTATAGCTTCCATTGCCATACCCTTGCATGGCTCCAGGGACGGACCTGACTCAGGAGGAGAGGGATCTGGGCTGTCTGATGGAGAAACCGCAGTACCCTGGATGCTAAGCATATTTATTATATACAGTTGAGCAATGGAGGTATGGTTATTACATATAGATAAACAAGGAAGCTGGGTTACTTATTTGTTTCTTTATTTATTTTAGTCAGGTTGTTCATTTGTTTGTTTATCAAGACACGGTTTCTCTTTGTAGCCCTGGCTGTCCTGGAATTCACTCTGAAGCCAAGGCTGGCCTTGAACTCACAGAGATCTGCCTGCCTCTACCTCCCTCTGCTGGAATTAAAGGCGTGCACCATCACCACCAGGCTGAAGGAGCAGGCTATCATGTACGTCTGAACAATGAGGCAGGCTTAGATAATCTCAGGAGGAGCAGCAACTGTAGGGAAGCAGTCTTCAGGTTGTAAATAACTGAGGGAGAAAGCTTTGATGGACATTTCTACTATCAACATTTGATGGACATTTTCTACATGCACTATCAACATTTGATGGACATTTCTACATGCACTATCAACATTTGATGGACATTTCTACATGCACTATCAACATTTGATGGACATTTTCTACATGCACTATCAACATTTGATGGACATTTCTACTATCAACATTTGATGGACATTTCTACTATCAACATTTGATGGACATTTCTACTACCAACATTTGCACCTGTTCCAGAGGAAAGCTTTGCCATCCCTCTGAGTCTCACCTCCAGCGAGGGGGGGACTTTGCTATTTTCCCATGGGTCTGAAGCTAGGGTCTGTAACACGGTGGTGCCCACGTTAATAACACATGCTCACTTGGGACTTCATTGACTCAGGTTCCTCTGCTCCCCACACTCTAGCACCATGTCAAACTTTGTAATACTATCCTATTCAAAAAGAAAGATAGAAATCAGATAAACTATTTTGTTGCTTTAGGATTTAGAGTTATCATACTAAAACATGCACACACATAGAAACCAGCATCCCATAATACCCTCACTGCCATTTTCAGAATTAGTGAATATGAATGACATCAAAAAAGATCTAAAAGGATGTGGGGAATGGCTCAGTTGGTAAAGCACTGTTAATGCAAGGACCTGACTTTGCTTCTCAGAACCCACATAAAAATGTGGGGCATGGTGGCATGTGCTTATGATCCCAGTATCGGGAAGGCATAGAAAGGAGAACCCCTGGTCATCCAGTCTAGCCTAATTGATGAGCACTAGCCCAGTAAGCAACTCTGTCTGAAAGGTGGACAGCATACCTGAGGATGAAATCCAAGGTTGTCCTCCGGCTTACACACACATGCACAAACATATATACATGCACACATATACATACACATATACATGCACACACATATTTACAAATAAGGATTGAAGAGCTCCATATGTTCACTAAGCATTGTAATCATTTTTATAAAGTACCCTGCCACAAAAAGCAGATCACACAGAGAGAAATAAATCTATATTAATGTATAGTCAACTTTCAGGTAAAGTACTTTATCTAATGCTATTAGATTTATCAATGAAATAGGAAAATATGTTTCAATATTCTTTTAAAAAATAAATATTTTAAAAGTAAAACCGCCGGGCGGTGGTGGCGCACGCCTTTAATCCCAGCACTCAGGAGGCAGAGGCAGGCGGATCTTTGTGAGTTCAAGACCAGCCTGGTCTACAAGAGCTAGTTCCAGGACAGGCTCCAAAAGCCACAGAGAAACCCTGTCTCCATAAACAAAAAACAAAAAACAAAAACAAAAAAAAACCAAAAACAACAACAACAACAACAAAAAAGTAAAACCATGTCTTCTAAGTTAAAAGGCTCCCAGGAGTGGTGGCATACATCTTTAATCCTAGTACTTGGAAGGCAGAGACAGGTGGATCTCTGTGAGCTCAAGGCCAGCCTGGTCTACATAATAAGTTTTATGCCAGCCAGGGTTACATAGTGAGACCCTGTCTCAATACAACAACAAAATAGTAATAAAGGTTATTATTTATTTATTTAAAAGGCTATAGGAATATGCCAAAGAATTTTTTTTCCAGACAGGATTTTATGTGCAATTCAAGTTATCCTGGAACTACCTATGTTGTACAGGTTGGCCTTGAACTTTTATGTTTCAACCTCTAAAGTGCTTTATTACCGTACCACCAATGCTAGCTTTCAAAGGAATATTTAAATCTGAATGAAGAGCTGCCTGGAAGCCTGGTTAGTATGCAGCTAACTCTAGATCAAGAATTCTTTAATCTAAAAGTAAAACAAAACTGGAAACTCTAATCTCTCAGCTCAACTATTTTATGAACACTAAGTCATAGCTGGCTCACAAGAAACTTACAGTAGTTTTAAAAACTGTCATCTCGTAAAGAAAGTCACAAACATATTAGTAGAAACAATGTGATAAAACTGTCAGGTGTTTGAAGCTTCCAGAAACTAAATCCTCAGTTATCTCAAAACAAAAATGAAGTCCTGTGAAGTGGCCTTTTCATTCTCCATTTTCAAGTTCCATACAACCATAGTCTAAAATATAAAACAATCTTCTACATACTTTCTGGTCAAACAGAAAGCTGAAAATGAAAAGGTAACACTCACTATTCAAGTCTGCATCACATGCCATTTGCTGAATTCCATGGATCTGTGACGCCGGCGATGGGAGGAGGCAGAGCAGGGCAGGTGGAAAGAACATCAGTACCTTGATAGACAATGCTTAAAAGGACTCTTAAGGAAAACAAAGTTCAGGAAGGACCTAGCACATTCTTCACCTCTGTCTTATCTTATGCTACCTTCTGGTTTTGTTCGTAACCAACTCCATCCTTCACTGTCTCCGGTGCCGGATTAGAAGCAGCTGAGAGCCACCTGTCACCACTTCAATAGAATGTATGTGGCTTAGCATCTTTAAGGACCAGTAAAGACTAATATTTAGAGATGATGAAACCTCTACAGAGAAAGCACCATTATTTCACATATCCAATTCCTTCTAAAGTAAGGACAAAAAATGAAAATGAAAAATCACTCATGTGTACATACTAGTTTTAAGAAAAATTCCATTCCAACTAAACATAGTATTACTTACAGAAAGTTATCAAGGTAAAGCAATTTACTATTCTCTACAGCAAAATTAATGGCAAGCACACAGGTCATGTTCTAGGCAGCATCACCATAACTAGAGAAGGACTCTAAGCAAAACATATCAAAAAGGCAACGAGAGAAGGAATTCTCTGTAAAGATTTGCTTTTTATATTTTTAATTTTTATGTATGTATACTTTTGAGTTAACGTAAGTACTCAGCTCAAGTACAATGAATACACATTTCATTATTTTGGTAAAGACAGAACAGCCCTGCTAATACACTACTGATAAATACAAAGACACTAAAAGTCAATTTTTCTTACTCACACACAAAAAATGAAAACGATCAACACAGAGGCACCACCTTACCCCTTTATTATGTTATTTATCATCTGTCCCCATTACTACTTTCAATGTAAGGATCATTTATGTTTCCTGTTTATATTTGTTTAATAAATCACCAAATTCTTTCTCACATAAGGGTTTAATAGCAAGAATTTAATTTATCCTATTAGAGCAAGAAAGCATGTTAAACATGAGACAGTCACTAAGGCACTCAGTCTAGGTCCAGCTATGAGACCCTAAGCTAATTCAGTTTGGTCATGGGCACAATGACAGTGATAACATTTAATCCAGCATAGCATGAGAATGTTTGCAAGAGGTTAACATTTGCAAGAGAACTTAGAAACCTTTAATGTGATATACAAATGTGAAATCTGTTCCCTTATTTGTCACCCGAGAAGATTCAATGACATGATCTCTAAAGGCTTCTCATCTCTAAGTCGTCTTTGGTATTTACTTAGAAGCACCTAAAGCAAATTAACTTTATATGAGACTAAGAAAACAATTAACCTCATGTTACAAATGAATCAGAAAGCAAAGTAAGAGGTATGTATAGCACACAAGTGAGTAGGAAAATTGGAGTGGGAAAGACTTAGACTTGCCTCCCGTTTCAACACCCTTCCCATCCCTATAGCTATGTCTGCTATAGCTGCTATCCAAGCTCACTATCAAAATCTCTTCATAGGATCATACAGCCTCAAAATTATGGCTATACGTTGTTGGAGGGAGATCTTATTAAGATGTTGTAAATATTATACTGGTGAGATGGTCCAGTGACTAACAGTCAAATTAAGAATATTCAAAGTCATAAATACTAAAGGCCATAGAAGCTCTGATTATACTACACAGTTACTTGGCTCTTGTGATGGTAAATCTTAATCAAATAGGCATGATGTAACCTGTCTAATCTTTCCAGGAAAGGGTTTTAATTTTGCTTTTGTTACCAATTAACTATGTGATCTTGGGTAATTATTTTCTGTCTTAAAGACAAGGGATAATATCAAGCTTGTCACTTGTATGACTTGAACAGGCTAGCCCACATTAAACAGCACAGTAGAGTCTGGCACATACTAAGTGCCTGCAAATGTTAGCTTGCCTTTCTCGCCTTCTAAACTTTCAGAGAACAGAGGGTGCTTTTCTTTCCTTTCAACTCCTTAGAAAGCTTCCTTAAATGAAATGTCCTATCTCTCTATCTAGGCCTTGGTCCTCACCTTCAGTAATCAGTAGCTGGACAGCA
The DNA here is from genome assembly GCA_004026605.1 of Ondatra zibethicus. Taxonomy (NCBI): domain Eukaryota; kingdom Metazoa; phylum Chordata; class Mammalia; order Rodentia; family Cricetidae; genus Ondatra; species Ondatra zibethicus. The sequence goes on along the minus strand of PVIU01013326.1, from coordinate 50,161 downwards.
AACTTAAATAAATTGAAGAGCACTGTGACATAACAGAAGGTAAACATGCTTCACAGTCAACAGATCTCAGTGTGAACCCCATTGTGACTAAGAGCTTTTGACTTGAAGCAATTTGCCAAATCTTACAAAACTCTCATCACAAAATAAAGACCTTATCTAGCTTTTTATCATCCTGTCTTTCCTATTCACAGGTCTCTTGCAAATACTGTGAAAAGGGCATGTCTCCTTTATCTTTGTCCTTTCCATGTTACTATGGCAAGACTCAAAATTAGAAGATTTAATGCTAGGATAAAGCAGAAAATTGATTTAAAAAAAGTGATTCAAAACTGGAAGAAAAATGATACATTGTGGAGAGAAAAAAATACTTCTATAAGTGCATAAAATTCCTTCCATCTCTTTTTTAAGTCAACAGACCTCAAATGTTCTTTTCCTACAGGAAGATGAACTGAAGGGCATGTGTAAGTGAAAGATGGTTGGATTACACTTTAAAACTGAACATTCTTTGATTTACTACAGACAGAATCAAATGTTTGCTTTTTCTGCTTGAGAAACTTTGGTTACTCTTTGGTTGGTTTTGGTTTTTGGAGATAAGGATCAAGCTCAGTGCCTACTGTGTAAGCACTTTCCTGTGGACTTAGTTTTGTTTTGCTTATCCGTTTGTTTATTTTTTAAGCAGGCTCTAATTATGTAGCCCTGGCTAGCCTAGAACTTGCCTTGTAAACCAGGTTGTCCTCAAACTCAATGACATGCTTGCCTCTGCTTCCTGAATGCTGAGATTAAAAGTGATTGACACCATGCCTGGCTGGACCTGATTTTTAAGCAATAAAATAGCCAAGAGCTATTTTTGGTTGGTTGATAAAACAAACAAACAAACAAAACAATATAGGCTAGGCAATTAAGAGACAATCGTTTTCTCTAATATAAATAAAAATAATTCTTCTGTATAAAAAAATAGTATGCTTTTGCTCAAGATGACTTAAGTACCCAGAGGCTGCATGTAATCAATTGCAGATTTTACAAAAATCTAAGGCTAAGCATTTTAACGTCCAGGGAAAAGAGTGAATGTTAATTTTTTTGGAACTAGGAGAACTCGAAGATGAGTGGGACAGGGTGAACAACAACTATGAACCATATGTCCTAAAATGCACAAAAATAAATCAAGTTTCACATCTAATTTTATTTGAGTCATGAAACCCTAAGTCATGTATGCTGTGTATCTCTAAACCTTTTAGTAGATTCCAGGTAAGCTTATAGAATTTAAGTTTTAAAATTTTGAAACCATGTAGTCCAAACTGCTAGTCAAATAATGAAACTAATTGAGAAAGGTGAAAAAGAACTGTGTAAAGCCTTGCTGTGTTCAAGACAGAAATACCCTGTATGCATGTTGTTAATATTTCTGATCTGTAAGGTCTACAAATACAAAATGAAAAAAGAAAAAAAACCTTCCAGTATTATTTTAAGAATGAAATAAGATAATGTGAATTAAGGAAGTATTTGACAGTGTCTAGTTCATACTAAATGCTTAAGAAATTATATGAACTTAGAAATAGTCCTTATCAAACTGAGGAAAGAAAATGTAATAATAAAGTTATGATTTTAGGTGGAAAAATTTGGCAAATTTGAACATATACTCAATATTTAGCACCTAATAATACTAAACAATAACATGCTATTTAAAGTGCTATCAAAAACCTACTGACCAATAACCTACAACATCTACCCATCTCATCCCAAATATACTATACAGCTATGAAAGTCAACAGCTTAAAATAAATTTTTTATTATGTCTAGCACTAGCACGCGTTAAAGCTTTCAATAACACCCACTCACACACAGAATAAGCCTGGGTGCATTCCCAGAGTAAATGTTGAAGCATTACTTGTGAGTTTCTCAATGACCTGGCTTACGCCTGTATTTTCAATTTCATTTCTCATCTTCGACCTCATTGTACTTTTGAACCACAACAAATCATGTCAGTCCCACATACCTATCCTCAGGCTGCTCTCTTTGCCAATATAACACCCTTCAGTTAGTGGGAAACTCTGTTTTCAGACTTCAGGTTCAGGATTACCTGTCCTCCACAAACCCTTGATCATAGCACATTTCTCTATTTGTTAACCTCACACATCATTGCAACAAGCACTCAAGAGAGATCCGTTAAAGGGTATGAAAAACAATGCAAATTAATGCCAAATTAGCAAAGAATTTACACCCATGATGCCAATGAAAAAGGAAACTAATATTTCTGAAAGTTACATAGGAGAAAAATTCTTGGTCTGGGGAATCTAATCAGTTAATTGTTCACAGACTGTTAAAGATAGGAAATAAATATTCAAGTACAAAAAAAAATCTCAGAAAGTAAATGAATAAACATATCACAAGGATGTACAGCAAAGTCTGGAGAGACAGGGAAGAGCAAAAATGAACACAAATAGAGCTACCCTTATAGAGAGGCTTAGTCAGTTGCAAAAAAATAAAAATATGGTAAGCATAATTGTCAGTTTATTGGAGACTTTAGCTACAGATAATTTGCATTCTGAGTGCAGTATAAGTGAAGTATATTGATCCTTAAATTACCAGAGTATTACCCAGAGTATAGAGCAATAAACCTGTGGGGTTTTTACCATGAAAGGTAAAGATTAAGCCATTTTCCAAAATAAGGAGAAGAAACAAATGCTTTCACAGAAAATCTACTGCTTCCAATGAAGGCAGATACTATTCACCATAACCTAAAGTCAAACAAATAAATCAGCTACTTCAAGTTGAAGCTTCTCTAAGTGTAGAGTTCTCCATTTCAAAAATGAAATGAATGAATGAAACTTATGCCCCGGCAATGCTGAAGCATGCATGGTAGCCCGCATTTGGCGGTTCTGTTGAACTTGTCCATGCTGGGTTTCATGGTTTAAGTTGATGAGGATAACTGACCAGGTCTTTCCTCAAGAGGACACCATCTCATTAGATAGTTATGAGTCACCATGTGGCTGCTGGGAATTGAACTCAGGACCTTTGGAAGAGCAGGTAGTGCTCTTAGCCACTGAGCTATCTCTCCAGAGCACTCCGGTAGGATTTGCTGAAGGAGGCGGAAGCAGGAAAATCACAAGTTCGAGGCCAGCCTGGGCTATACACATTTATTTTAAACACCACTTAATAAGGTGCCCAGTGTAAATCTCCTATACCAAGAATAAAGGTGATTAAGAAACATATGCTGAGTGTCATAGTTAGATTTCTAATGCTGTCATACAAAAAAATGACCAAAAACAGCTTGAGGAAAAAAGGGTTTATTTCAACTTACAGCTTGTAGTCCACCATCTAGGCAAGTTAGAGTAAACTTAAGGCAGGAACCTGGAGGCAGAAACTGATGCAGAAGACATGGGGAAATGCTGGAGGAGTGCTGCTTACTGGCTTGCTCATCATGACTTGCTCATCCTGAATTCTTATAGCACACCTAGGACCAGTCAGTCGCCTGGGGGTGGGGTGGGAGTGATACCACCCACAGTGGGCTGGCTGTGCCTTCCCACACCACCAATCACTAATTAAGAAAATACCTTACAGGCTTGCCTATTGCCTGATTTTATTTTCTCAATTGAGAATTGGTCATTTTCTCAATTGAGAGTCTCTCTCCCCAAATGATTCTAGCTTGTGTCAAGCTGACATAAAACTAGCCAGCACACTGGGCCAGAGAGATGACTCAGCAGGTAAAGATGCAGCCAAGCCTGACAGAGTTAGAGCCAAGGGACCCACACAGTGGAAGGAGAAACGAGTTCCTGCCAAGATGCCCAATGACCTACACATATGTCTGTGACCCCATACCACCATAAATGTAATAAACTTAAAATGCAATTTTAAAGAAACATGCTAATAACTACAGGATCACTAGATTGTAAAACTCATGTGGGTTTTGTCTTCTTGCTTTTGACACTGTAGATGCCAATTCTCTTTCAGCTTTGCATAAAGTTTTTTTAAAAAGATAGAAAACTGAATGCAGCTTTTAGTGTAATAGCATATGTCAGAAGGTATGGGTAATTCTCATCTTGCATTTAAAAACACCCCTACCGAAATGAGCCAAAATCAATGAATGAGAGGTTAAAAATCCTTTTGAGCTACTGCATTCAAGCAAATTGACACACATGAATGCTTTCATCCTAGTTCTCGATTATGAAATTTCCTTGCACATAAATAGCATAAAAGAAACTGGCAGTCCACCCATGTCACAATGATGACATGTTATGCTCACATACACTGTGGATGATCATTTGGACGCTGCCGGTCAATGCCATCTACATTCTTCAGTATTCCAGTTTATGAAGCCTCTCCTCCTGACTCAGGGCATATGGAATCATTCACATGAGGTGAAGCCATAATTATTAGGAATGAGTCACTCATTTCTTATAGTCATAATCTTGACTATAAACTAGGACTAATGTCTGTAATATACAAAAGAAAGGAAAATTTTATTAAAAAGGTACATTTTATGTACTTACACAGCTATGCGGTAGTAATAACAAACCAATGAGCCTGTGAAATGGGAAACGGGTTAGGTTCCTATGAGCTGTTGATCTTATATCTGTTTAAAGATGTCTTAGTCAATACACACTGATGATCCATGAACACTAAACCCACAGCCATAGCCTAATTCATGACTGAGCAAAGTGTCACTCGATATATGTGCTTCCTCCATAAGATGTATCATAGTAAGCAAAACAGCATGATACTCCAGCACACTGGAGCCATTTTAAACAGCAAAATCACTAATGGAAAACACAAAAAAGAATACATGGCACTAAGTAGATTGAAAAAGAATAACTTTACTGTGTATGAAGTAAAACAGAAGGCAGAATGTCACCTTTGTTGATCTCAGTTGAGAATCTGCCATTAAGGGTGATTCAAATTCTCTGTCTTTCTAAACATGTATATCAATACCTCCCAAAATACTAAGTACATATCTGAGGGTTATTGGTACATTTTAGGAAATAGGTAAATTTGAAAACATAGAATCCATATGAGAATTGACTGTGCATAAATATATAGGCATATGTGAGCATGCCATATCTTCATATTGGTATACTGGATACCCCTACCTGGATGCCCCAACAATATATCAAACTTAACCAGATTCATCACCTACCCTTATGCCAGATAAATTTTCTGCTACATTTATTCTTCAGTAACACCATCACTGTACCAACTCAAGCTATTCTGTGGTTCACTCCCTTCTGCATATACTATTGAGCACCAAATCATGGATTCTTCCTGTAATATGTCTCCTAAAGTTATCTGATGTGCTAAAATTATCACCAAGGGCTTTATTGCCACTTGAACCATTGCCATAATTCTGGCTACATACTTTCTCTAATACTCTAAAATTACAAGCTGCAATATTGTTAAGATCTTCTTTCTAAAACCCCAACATAACCATAGTCCTTACTTCTTTATACTTATATGACAGCTTCAAATTTTTTGCTATGGGCTATATGTCCATTCATGACTTAACCCAAACCACATTTGTTTACTTATCTACTGATGCTTGTCTTGACAAACTATATTGCAAGCATAGGTATACTCTACACTTTTTCCGACCAGGGATATCAAAGGTTCTTGCTTGTTGCACTTTTTTTCATTTTCCTCTGTATTCATGGAGGACAAAGGATGGGACCAGTCACAGGATTCTCCTTTTAACAGGAAAAATAAAAGTTTTCCCAATATGCTCAGCCAATATGACCTGTCACTGACTATATGTGTAGGGGAAGTCAACGGTGTCTTGACAGCCTAACTTCCTCAAGGGTGGAGACTGCTTCCATTCCTCAGTGACTGATCCAGTACCTCCACAGGGGCAGCTTTGGCCTATGGGCTGAGTGGGTCTAATGAAGGAAATTGCAGCAAGTACCAAAGAATCTATTGACTTTTTAAAAAACTGCTGCTGCTCTATAAATAGGGAATTATTACTATTCTAGTAGCTTGCCATCTATCACCATGAAATAATATGATTATTGCTTTCTCTGTAGAGTACCAGACAGAATATTAAAAAGGAACCAGAAAACTTGAAATTTTGTCTATATAAAACAATCTTGCTGACTCAGTTTATGTAAAAGACAATGCTTATTTCACAAGACAGTTCTAAGGATAAAAGAAATACAAACAATAGAAATACATATAGCAATGTATAAAATGTTATAACATGTGAATTATAAACACAAAGGCTGTTAAGTCTCGAAAGGAAACCTGTAGCTCTTATGTCGCCTGTCTGAAGCATCCAGCACTCCAACACATGACTTAGAGACTAAACACTAGCAATGTCTAGTAGAAATGCTAGATACTACCAGGTCATGGCTAGATGAGCTCTGAGTCTTGGACTCCACGCTTTCATGCTATAGGAAACTACACCTTGGAGCCACACACTTTGTTAAGGGAAACATGCTTTACAAATAGTCATTGTCTTGTTACAGTTAAATATAAAAGCACAGCACAATTTTAGATCCAGATATGAAAAACAAAATAAATAGGTTAACAGAGAACTATTAAGTTCCAATTCATCAGTTAACAATGAAGGGACAGTACTAAAGTGGACCAAGGTTCATGAAAAGGAAAACAGCAAAACTACCAAGTACAAGTTGTCCTATGCCCTTAACACCCTTGACCTGCTCATAAAGAGCAACTCCCAGAATGACCTCGTGGCTCATTTACACAGGTCACAGTGGCAGTCAGAACTAGCCCTATAAACAACCTCAATGATCTACTCTCCAGGTTTTAACTAAGCTATACATCTCTTCAACTAAAAGAATGTCATATTAAAATAAGAATAGTGCTTATAACATAAACAAGAGCTAAAGAAAAAAAAGACAGCTCGAAACCAATAAATTCTCTTCAAAGTACTGTAGTGAGAACTGAGCTGACTTCACTGAATTTGGAGACATGCTTTTAGGAAAAAGACAACCCTCTCTCTCCTCAGAAATTTAAGAACTTTAACTTATGATTAAAGACTACCATATATTCTGATCCATTTAAGAGGAAACTATTCTCTGTGTAGGCTATAATGAAATGATGTAAAGTTCAAATGAACTCACGTTAATACAAACACAGCCCTGAGACAGACTGTAAACCAGCAGAGCACTACACAAGCACCATGCGGTCACTGCAGAACCGAAGAACTCCAAACCCTGGAGCAGACTTCTCTGGCAGGTGTTATCCACTAGAGGAACACGTGTCAGGAAAGCGGAGTTAAGCGCATGTCTCCGAGCCAGAGCCACCCAGTCAACTGCATACCTTTATTTTTAAAACAGGAGAATGAGAGAAAGGTTTTCTTCCTATTTTATGTGTACACAGAGCTCTGTCAGTTACAACTTAAACAATGAGTCTTCTTCCTATAATAAAAATCTGGAGTACCTGGAGTAAGCAATACATATATTATTCATGAATGTGTTAACATATATAAAATTAAAAGTTGTAAGTGATACATTTAGTGCAAAAGTTATTTTAATATTTAATTTTATAAATGAAAAGGGGAAGTATATAAACTTAAAAACACTGTTTTTCTGAAATATTTTTTATTTTCTCACAGAAAACTAAGAAAAGGGAGCTGGAGAGTTGGCTCAGCAGTTAAGAGTACTTGCTACTCTAGCAGAGGACCTGGGTTCAGTTCTGAGCACCCACATGGTGACTCATAACCATCTGCAACTCCAGCTATAGGGCATCTGATGCCCTCTTCTGACTCCTGAGTGCACTGAACACACGTGGTACACATACATACCTGAAAGCAAGACACTCACAAACAGCAACTAAGAGAGGCTTGGGGATATAAATCAGTGGTGGATTTATATCTGCCTACAGTATGTTAGATTCTGAGCCATGAGAGTAAGCTAGAGCAGGTGGGCAGCAAATGGGGCACTGGGGGAAATAACAAGTTAAGGATGCCTTGTTTTCTTTGGCACATGAGTTATAGTCGCATGAAAAAAATTCTGAAAAGCTACACAGTAACTTTAAATTAAAACAAGTTTAATTGTTAACTCTAACAGTTCATGGAAAGCTTCATGAATTAAAGGGACCATGTTTTTCTTAAAACTAAAAAAAAAAAAAGAAGATATCATAAAGGAAGGAAAGGTGGACATATCCCTCCCTTTCCCCATCACTTCCAACCTTGGTGGAAGCACCAAGTACTATAGCATAAAACAAAGGCGATGGATTATGGTCGTCAAAGGTCAAAACTTCAGCTGAGTCCCAAATGACCAAAATTAGACTTAGGCAGAAGCAACCATATGTTCTGAAAAAGGAAGATCTAAAAGGATCAGATTGTGTTCCACAGTCATTCCTACTTAGGATATTAAGATATCAAATTGAACTGGAAAAGAGTTTAAATGATTCGTAGTTGCTAAAATTATGTCTCAAGATGTACACAGAATGCTAAATGTTCCATACAGCAGCTGACTTGAATTCGAAGTTGGAAAAACTACTAGATTTTCTTTTTAAAAGATTTATATTTTACTTTTAAATTATGGGTATGCTTATATGGGGAAATTTGCACATGAGTGGAGAGTGGAGGCCAGAAGAAGGTATTGGACTGCCTGGAACTGGAGTTAAGAGATGGTTGAGAGCCAAACAACCTGGGTTCTGGGAACCAAATCAGGTCCTCTGCAAGAGCAGTATGCACTCTTAACCGCTGAGACAGCTCTCCAGTCTCTCTACTAGGTTATCAACCTAAAAGGACCTGGTGATAACTATTTTACAGGAAGCAAACTGCACAGGATTCTACTACTTCATGCTCTGTAAACTGTAACTAGACAACAAATAGTAGGTATGCATAAGTGTATTAACAAACAACTGTTTTGGAGACTACAATTACTTTCGCTCCTCATTTTCTGTCTGTGATAAATTTCAAGCAATTATTATCTGAAAAGAAAATAAATCAAATCTAGATTATTTAAGAAAGGGTTTTTGGGGGGCGGGGTTGGCTGTTTAAAAAAAATCTTATGGGTTTTTGTTTGTTTGTTTTTTAAGACAGGATCTCACCATGTTGGCCTGGTTGGCCTGAAACTCACTATGTAGACCAGGTTGGCTTTGAACTCACAGAGATTCACCTGCCTCTGCCTCTAGAGCACAGATTCTCAACCTTCCTAATGCTGTGACCCTTGAATACATTTTCGCATGTTATGGTGAGCCCCCAACCATAATATTATTTTCATTGCTACTTCATAACTGTAATTTTGCTACCATTATGAATCTTAATCTTTAAATATTTTTGAAGCTAGAGGAATGTCAATGGGGTCATAGACCATACGGTGAGAATCGTTGTTCTAGAGTACAATGATTTAATTATAAGAGGTGGTGATGGACACCTTTAATCCCAGCACCTGAGAGGCAGAGGCAGGTAATTCTCTGAGTCTGAGGACAACCTGGTTTATAGAGCAAGTTCCAGGCTAGCCAGGGCTATACAGAGGACCCTGTCTCAAGAAACAAAAAACAAAACCCAAAAACAATAACAAAACATTTCCCCTATGATTGAAAAATAAAAATGAGGCAATAAAGAATCTCAATCTCTTTCTACTTTGTAACCAGATATTGAAAGCACAGTGCATATAGTGAGAGCTTTTTAAATGGTAATAGGTCTTAAAATGGCCAGTAATCATTGCAATGATATTGTATGCCACACTGTCTTAAATTGTAGTAAAGAAAAATGAAACTGATCTTATATTGAATGATTGTTATGTTCCTTCCCCTTAATATGATTTCAAGATTAATGTGAGTTTTACACTGTATTCCAAATACCTTGCTGAGTAGAGAATAAGACTTGAATAATACAGGCAAGACATTTAGTTCTCTATTAATAAGAAATTGTCAATTTTTGATTATTCAACATTTATTGCATTCCAAATATTTACTGACTCTACCAAATTCTAGGTCCTTGAATTGATTTTTCAGTCATTTAAAGAATGTAAGCACTGTAAATTTTAAAGATCTTAAGGACTATTAATCATATTATTTCACAGAGGTACTTTCATTTTTGTTACTATGGCTTAGGCTTTCTAATTTTAAATCTTAAAAACTCGGGCATCCTAGCATGGGGGCACAAACCTGTAATATCAGCACTGGAAAGAAAGAAGCAGAGGGTCATAAAGTCAGGAAACCAGCCTACACAATACAGCAAGTTACAGGCCAACCTGAGCTATATAGTGAGACTTTGTCTCAACAAAATAAAGTAATAAGAAAAGTCAGCCATTTTAAAATAGGCAAACAATTGCAGTGTTACTATTTGGTAGAGATTCTATTTATCCTCAGTTGTAGTTGAACAAGGCTAATATACAGCTAAGATATATTCTTGGTTTAGAGGTGGTTAGGAGAGAAGTCATTATCATTTGTTTTCCTAGTATGAGAAACATAATAATGTCAACATTATTTTACCTCAACCTGTCTGCCTACCATATTTATTTCTGAAAAGTGTCCTATCTTTTGTTTAGCATCCTTTATCATAACTCTTACCAGTCTTTTGACTTCTAGATTGGATATAATGGCTTCAAGGGTCCTCGAAAAATATCCTTTCTAGAGGGCTGGAGAGATAGATGATGGGTCAGCAGGTAACTGCTCTTACAGAGGACCTGAGCTCAGTTCCCAACACCCATGTCAGACGGCTCACAGTTGCCAGCTCCAAGGGGCAACTGAAGCCTCTGGCCTCCACAGGCACTTGCATTTACCTGCACAGACAGATCCACACACACACAGACACACAACCACCTATACAATAAAAAAATCATTTTAAAATAAAAAGTAAAATATCCTTTCTAAAATAAGCATTATGTTTCCTACATTTGTTGTCCCTAGGTTGAAGAGTGTGTGTGTGTGTGTGTGTGTGTGTGTGTGTGTGTGTGTATGAAAAATAATTTTCATCTATTTTGTTGTTCCTAGGTTGAAAGACATGAAGCATGCATATATATATATATATACACACACACACATATATAATTTTATATGTATATAAAATAGAAGCAGGTGAAACTGTAAAGAAGGCAAGAAGGACAAACAGGAAGGAGGAAGGAGGAAAGGTAAGAATGAAGAATGGGATGGTTACATTCAATTAAAAAAACCTGTGTGAACAACTCAAATTCAAATTTTATAATCTACATGCACGGAGACATAAATGAGAGCAGATACATGGTATACATGGACGTTCTATAAATTTATTTTATTCAACACTGGGCATTGTCCTCAATTAATGTACTAAAATCAAAATCAAATTTAAGTTCCTTCCATGCCCCTAAAACTTCCCTCCTCCATGTTTCCTTGGTGTTAGCAGGTATAAGAACTGCACCTGCAGGCCACTGGGCAGCAGCACTCAGCAGAATGCAAAGCAGGATGAGAGAGGATGTAAGAAGTTGCTGGCTGACGCCATGCATCCCTTCCCACACCCTTTCCCACCTACGCTACTGGATGCCTCTGGAAGCAGCCAAACATTCACTTCCACCCGTGAAAATGCAGTGGGACAACAAAAATGAAGAAGGAACTTCTAAAGCTCAGATACAAAGTCCTAAAGGTTTCCTGCATAATTTTTCTTGCAAAAAAAAAATCCTGTCATAATCTTTCCTAAATTGATTTTTATTATCTTAGTATTTCCCTTTAAAAACCTTCAATTTTCATCAAAGTCTACGGATTTTTACATAATCATGTACTTAATGATTTCTTCCTCTCATCCCCTCAACTCATAAGGGCTTTTATTGAAAACTTTTTAAAACAATTTAAAAAAAATACATGAAAGTTCAAAAGCATCAAAAATTCATGTGAAGTATGAAGAAGACTGATCTACTTGATAGCACACTGAGGATCCTATCACTCTAAAAGCTTCGGCTTCTCATTCTTACAATAAAGATACTCTCCCCAATATCAACAACACAGCCTAAGTCAATACATTAACCTACCCTGTAACTGATATGCCCATTCAAGTCTTATGAATGCTGTATGTAACAAAAGGATCTGGTAAATCATCATGGGTTGCATTTATCCTTCATGTTCTTGAAGCCTCCTTATACCTGGAATCATTCTTAAAATTATTCTGGATTTCTGTAATCTTTTAAATTGGAAGACTACAAGTTATATAACCTCAACTGGAATTCTCTAACTTTTCTTCAAGATTAGATTTTGGCTATGCATTTTTAGGGAAATGTATCAAAGAAATAAAACTATATTCCTACACTGTATCCCTTCAAGTAATACAGCATTTTGTTTCTCACTAGGGAAGTATTTTCCCTCTGTCAAGTTCTTCTTTCCTTTGTAATTGATATTTTGCAAAGAGAAAATTCATTTTAACTCCTTGTGTTACTCATGGTTGTGACAGTTTCTCAGACCTTTCTTGCTGTTTTTTTCTTCTATATGTGGATATGTGGATGTGTGTGTGTGCAGGTGTGTTCATGTGGGTGTAGGTGTATGTTGTATACATGTGCTTGTGTGCATATATAAGGCAAAGATCATCACTGGGTGCTTTTCTCAGGAGCCACTGACTTTGGTTTTTGAGACAGGGTCTTTCCCCAGCCATCTCCAGCACCATCTCATCAGCACCTACTCCTCTTTTTCAAGGACCTGTCTCCATCACGAACCCTCATCTTGCCATCTTTGGTAATGCCAAGCTCTGGTTCTGTGACCCACTTGAGTCCTGATGCCCTAGGTGAGTGAGTATTCTTTTTTCTTTTAAATAATTTATTTTTATTTCATGTGCTTTTGTGTTTTGCCTGCACGTAAGGGTGAAGGTGTCAGACTGCCTGAAACTGGAGTAACAGGTAGTTATGAGTTGCCATGTGGGTGCTGGGAATTGAACCTGGGTCCTCTGGAAGAGCAGCCAGTGTTTTTAACCACTGAGCCATCTCTCCAGTCGCCATCATCCCTCCTCTCCCACCCCCGTGAGTATTATTAAGAGTCTTGGAGGAGGCACTCTGTCTACACAGCAGGACCACACTTCTCTCTAGTCCTCTCAGGAGATAGTCAGCCTTGTCCCAGTGTCCTGTGTCTGGAGAAGGAGGCTGTCCTTGAGCTCGCTGCGGCACACACAGTAAAGAAGATGCAGTGGGTGGTACCTAACACTTCTGCTGAACCTACTGGCAGCAGGATCTATCACAATCCTGGCCTGAACCAGGCACCCAACTGCAAGCTCTACTGCAGGCACCATAGGAATGGAGTCCAGAAAAGCTGCTCCTCTGCCACAGGACTGTATCTTCTTCTCCTTAGGGCTTGACTATATACTGTGGGTGGTGTAGGCTAGTGTCTTTGACCCAGGCTGGACTGGAAGAGCAAAGTATCTGTCATCTCTCTCCCTCCAGAGATTCCTGGGGAGAATCTGGAATTAAAGACTGTTAGGCCCCACTCCACAGATATCCCCTAACCTCCTCTCTACCCTACCTTCTCCCAGGAGGCTGCTTCAAGGCCAGTGTCTCCTTAGTAGTCACATGCTGATCAAGCTATAGTCTCCCAGAGAAAAAACACAGAGCGAGCATGGGATGGGGGAGTTCCAGTACATTTTTCTTTTCCTTTCTTTTTTTTTTTTTTCTTGGTTTTTGTTTTTTGGAGACAGAGTTTCTCTGTTTAGCTCTGGCTGTCTGCAGACTCACTTTAGACCAGGCTGGCCTCAAACTCAGAAATCCGCCTGCCTCTGTCTCCTGAGTGCTGGGATTAAAGACATGTGCCACCACTGCCTGGCTTCCAGTCCATTTCTTTAATACCAACGAATGCCTGGGAACTGAAGGTCAAAACATTTGCACCCTGAATGCATAGCCCTCTCAGGCTGATGAACAATGCGCTTAGTCACCAATGGTGGGAGTTTAGCACAACGTCCCCTTTGTCCCCAGCTCATCTTTACTACCTCTTCTCAGACAGAGGCAACTCAGCCCATCAGTGAAACTTTAATGAGTACATGCCCTGTGGAGGTACAATGGGGTCTTCTCTGGACAGGCAGAGTGAGGAGGAGGCTCGGAGCCCATGCAGTTCCATCTTCAATCTCCTACAGACACAGAAGTGTATCTGTGACGCGGCAGAACCAGCTGTCAAGACTCGCACTTCTCCAGCCACCGAGCTCTACATACCACTGTGGGCACCCTAACTCTTAAATTCCCTCACACACAGCCTTTAACCTGGAGTTGGGAGAGAGATTACAGATGCAACTCAACCCTCAGGACAAGAAGCAAGTGAGGAGGATGGGACAGAAAAGGAAGTAAGCTAAATCAAAGTATCAGAGACCTAGCAGGGTGGTGGAGTCATTTCAGAATCCCAGGAGCTCCACACTTGATCCAGGAGGCATCAAAAGATGGGGTTGTCAGTGCCTCTCGGCTTACCAGCATGGCCACGGGCCTGAGATCGTAGCGAGGTGGTGGTTATGTTACAGTGGGTTTCAGAGTAACTTTATTGTAGGGTGGTGGTCCAGACCCTTTCTAGGGGGGAATTGGAAGGGGAATAATGGGAACTCTGATGAGTCATCATGGGGTCCTGTTTTGGCTCTCAGGACTTGTGACAGAAGAGCTTCACCAGGCCACAGATGCACAAGAGGGACACTATGACCATTAAGATGAACGACAAAGATCCTTAAGGGGGTCATTCCTAGAGAATCCTTAAAGCCCCTTTAGGTTTTAAAGGAATAAAAGGAAGGAATCAATAGACTTCAAATATTTCAAACCTAAATTCTGCTGGACTTCATGGGAATTCTGAGGACATGTTTTCACTGTTTTTCGTAAATCATTTGGCTTTATGCATAAAGCCTACATAGACTGTGAGGACTGGAAAAGGGTAGACCACGCGCACCACACACCTTTCGGTACCATTAGAAATTCAAGTGCACACAGAAAAGAATAGTCATGACCGTTTAAAGTCCTAGGAAATGATTGTGTGATAGAACTTGGTATTTTCTTTTTGAACTGCTTAATCGTCCCTTTATAGACTAGATGAAGGTTATTTTGCCTTGTTAGCATTTTCTACATCTGAGCTGCTTTCCCCTGGCATCTGGAACTCAGTTTCAAGGTTGAAATACATTATCGTAATCACAGCCAACCAACGGCATCCCAATTCCAGCTCTCCTTAGCTTCATGCTTCACCTATCCACCGCACTTCAGTTAATAGGCAGCTAAAAGAAGAACATGCCAATAAATCTAAGTTTACAGATTTTATGGCCACCACTACCTCACACTTTAAGACTTTTTGTTAAATTTGCTGTCCTCACACTGTATTATATATTCTAAAGGTGACATGTAAGGAAGTGTCTTCAGAAATTAAGTGACTTCACAAAACTCAAGCTTCTGAATTAGAAGTTCTACATACTCCACCTAAAAAATTTCCCACAGTTCATCTTAAAGATTTCTACTACTTCATTTTTCTTTAATTACTTCCCCAAACCAATGAAGAACAATAACAAATAGGAATATACATTATTTTTACAATTAAGCCACAAATGGCCTTCATGCCTTTTCACCTAGCACTAGAGGACTAGACTCATGACTAATAGCCAAGTGAAGTCCCAGGTCTGGTACTCAGTCTATAGCATTAAATACATCATGAGCTACTGGGGCCTTAATTTCTTTGTAAAATGAGGAGATCTGACAGGATAATCAGTAAGTTGTTTTAAGTATTAACAACCAAAACTTTTAGCTTCTAATATTAATATTTTCACAAACTATGAAGGACATTTATAAAAATGCAGCCAAAATAAAGGCTCTAAAGAGTCGCAGTCGATCATGAAGGAGAGAGAGAAGTAGGGAATCTGTGCATACAGCGATGTTAACACCATAGTAAGAACATTCCCCTGGACTCTGGTAAACAGCTTCCCTTAGCTCATGTATCATTTTATCTGAGGATGTTTATAGATAACTATGTCTTCTAGATTATGGCTGCACAAACTTTATTCCCCATAAATGCATTTCACAGAACTGGAGAGACGGCTTGGCAGTTAAAAGCATGTAGACAACGTTCTTCCAAAGGACCAAAGTTCAGTTCCTAGCACCCACATTAGGCAAATCACAACTGCCTATAACTTCAGCTCCAGGGAGATCCAACACTTCCAGCATTCATGGGTACCTGATTCATGTGTGAATATAAAGATGCACACACATATACATCATTTTTAAAAGATGAAATAAAACATTTTTAAAAAATTGGCCAGGCAGTGGTGGTGCATACCTTTAATCCCAGCACTCAGGAGGCAGAGGTAGGTGGATCTCTTGAGTTTGAGTCCAGCCTGGTCAACAAGAGCTAGTTCCAGGACAGGCTCCAAAGCTACAGAGAAATCCTGTCTCAAAAAACAAAAACAAACAAACACAAACAAACAAATATTTTGAGGGGCAATGAAATTTGTTTTCTATATTTGTCCTTGTAAGTTAGAGCAATAAAGATGTATTTTAGCTTTTACACAAACTTCTGCACCTCAACAGAAGTGACACAATTTATCAAGGGGTCTGTATACAAAATGTAGAAGTTCTAGCATTTGGTGCTTACATTTTGTGGACAGAAGACTAGAGCATTTAACTTGAAAAACCTGATGGAAAATATTTAGATTTTCTTATTTTACCACATCCTTCATGATACTTAGAAATAAATGTTTATATACAAAACATAAAATAAATCAAATATTTAAAATGTAAGTATTAGCACAGTATAATTTAACTTTTCATGCTATATTAAAATGGCTATTTTAATATAAGCTTTCATCTATCAGAAAAAACAGAGGCATGATAAACACACCAGTGTTACTTAATCTCTCTGAGGCTGTAAGACCTCATTGTAAACTGAAACCATCTTTACAGAGTTGCTATAAAGTAGTGTGTGGAAAGCATCCACTACCCACGTGACCTATTATTCCTCAGCGTAACTTCAGACTTAATAGAGATAAGGCATTTTTCCACTTTGCTTCATTTTCAACATATTCCTCACTTGTATTTAAGTCCCTGATCACATTCTAGTTAATAACGTATACTTCTCTCAAATATCAGCTTCATTGCAAGTGGTAAGAGAAGAAAAACCTTCAGTGTTATGAGGATAGAGAAAACCAAATTTTGAAAGTTCACTGCTTTTTAATGGCACTATTTATGATATTGAACACTGAGGTTTGTGAAGCAGTAAATAGTTGTTGTGGCTGATCAAGTATTTCTGTTTCACTTCACATATTCTGGTACCACTGACATTACCCCTTAACTAAATGCTTATTTATGCTACCTGAGGCATAAACTTGACAACAAATGTTGCAGTGCAGGGAAAGCCAAGTATTGGAGGAGATACTGTTAATGTTAGAACTTCTGCTTAAACCCAAGACAAGATTACATCCCACAAAACTTTTACATTTTAAAAAAAAGCAAAAAAAAAAAAGCCGATTAAAAGCTCTCCTTTGAAAAGATAATGGCTTCTAACTTAAATGTTTGAGTTTCAGAACAAATGTAACTACAAATATCAGATAAAGGAGACTTCTATTTAGGTGTATGTGTGTTTGTGTGGTGTATCCATGTTTGCGTAGGTACATGTGTTCATGAATGTAGGTACACATGTAAACATGCATGTGGAGGCCAGAGGTTAATATCAGGTTCATTTTACAATCTCTCTCCACCCTATTTTTTGAAACAGTGCCACATTGAGCCTGGAGCTCAAGCATTCAAATAGGCTTGCTGGCCAGCAAGCTCCAGGGATCTACCTGTCTATGCCCTGCAGTGTTGAAGGTTACAAACACACGCTGCCATTCAGTTTTTATATGGGTGATGGAGACCTCATGCTTTTGTGGTAGGCACATTACCAACTGAACCATCTCCCCAGCCACTTTCACTTTTCTTTTAGCCTCTATTTGTTTCCTTTTTGCAATGGTGGTGATAGAACCCAGGCCTCACACATGCTAAGCAAGTGCTTACCATGGAACTATATCTCCAGCTCATTTTTACTAGAAATATAGTAAATATTTACAAATATTATAATTTTCATTTGATACTAGTAGTGTTGTACTCAATTAGCAAAAGACCATAATGGTAGAAAAGTGTATCATAATAAAGACAGACTACACCTTGCCTTGTTTATAGGGGTTTACCTGCCCCACAGAGTACCCAAAAAATAAATAAATAAATAAATAAAAAATAAAGGAGAAAGATTGAAAAGCCTTCACAATTATCCTCAAGTCTCTGTGGTTCATACAAAGTTCAGCTGCCACCATTATTTTTGACTCTTCTAATTGAAAAGAAGCAAATGAGAAAACTTTACTTCTGTAGAGACAGGAAGAATGACTTACAAGGCTGCCACAAATTATAATTCATACAGAAACTGTGTTTTCCAGTAAGTAAAACTCCCCACCTTTACAATTCAAAACCAACAATCTACATGCAGTGGGTGGTAAATGTTAAATGTATGTATGAAAATGAGTAGCTGATCAGATTGAAAATGATAGTGATATGCAAATTTAACAGTGTGATGAAGTGAAGGACGTGGTCACATGGCAGACAGGTCATCACATACCAGCTTCTATCACCCAGTTATTCCCTATCCACACCCCATGTAGGTCACCAGGAGAGCTTACATAAATAGCCTTCCTACTTGTGAGTCAAATACAAAATAGTATCTGAATTAATTACCTTTTCTCATTGCTGAAACAAGGTTATCATCTGGTAAATGCATCTGAAGGGAGGGAGGGTTTGTCTTGGCTCACAGTCTTAGGCCATGTAGAGAAGGCATGGCAGCAGGAGAATAAAGCTGGTCACCAGGCAGCTACTTATCAGAGTTGGTATTTGATTTCCTGTACTAAAAAACACCTACCTGTAGTGGCATTTCATTGCATTTTAATAAATAAAGTCTGCCTGAAGATCTGAGAGTAAAACAGTCCCACTGGTCAGCCTTAAAGATCAGGTTATGGTAACACACACCCTTAATCCCAGTAGCCACACGAGTTGCCACAGAAACTGGGCCTTAGCCCTAGAGAGGATTATAAAACCAGAGGAAACAGCTTGCAACACAGTCTCATTCTGAGATTCCTGGAGGCAGGATCGCCATTTCGGACTGAGGTTGAGGTAAGAGCTGGCTGGTTTGCTTTTCAGATCTTCAGGCTGAACCCCAATTTCTGACCCTGAGTTTTTATTAATTGTGCACCACCTAACAAAGCAGCCAGTACTCTATATGCTTTCTGAAGATAGCAAGACTATGAACCTTAATCCAAAAAGATTTGCCAAACCTTGACCATGAATCAAGGAGACTAAAATAACTAAAGGGCTCTGGAGAGGACTGCCTTCAGTTGTGAGAAAAATCTTAATCGTTATGCTCTAACACTCTAAAACTCAATAAACACCTGACCTAATGATCTCCTCTCACTTTATCTTTAATGTGAATAAATTAATAAATGAAGACTTACCCTTTAAACTTCCTCTTCACCCCATAGACCCTCACACATTGGACAAGAAAAAATGGGGGGGGCAGTGTCAAATTCTAACAGATTGAAAATAAGCAATAATTACCCCAAATAGACTTTTTCAAAACAAAGCACACCTGTATACTGTCTATAAAACTCAAGACTTTGAATGTTTTAGTGATCTAAAATTATTTCTATTTAAAAAAAAAAACAAAATTGTTGAAGAGACTGGTATAAGATTAAGATTATCCTTAGTAACACAATCATTAGCTCTGAAGTGGCCAAAGAATTCATCATTTATTCTGAAAGTTCCTAAATGAAAGAAAGCAAAGGAGACTAAAAGTGGCTGTAGGTGCCAGATTAGGAACTTTCGATGGGCACACAGAAGACTCCAGCAGGGCTTGTGATCCAACGGGAAAAGCATACTGCAGCTGAGATCCCAGAACAAAAGATAAAAGTTTCTGTGAAGTATTTCACCTCAAGATGTTTGAAAGAATAATAAAGGATAATATCAACCACTTCAACTAACCAACATACAAAATAAAATTTCTGGATAGAGACTTTTCCAACTTTTTGCAAGCAATATCAGTCTTCCCACCCACAAGGCTGTCTTGAGATAACAAGCCTCTCTAAACCAAGTTACAGATGCACTCAAGTCAGAGCAGAGCAAAGCGAGTGCTATTGCTGGCTGTATCACTGTGACGACCTTTACTATATGTTGCTGTTGCTGACTCTCTTCATTCAAACAGAGACTTTCGAATGGAAAGTATCATTAAAGGTCAACAAAAAGACAGGGCCAATAGAAGATTTTATTAAGAATACCAAGTACCTTCTTCAAACAAAATATACACCATCACCACCCATTGTAAAAGGTTTACTTGTGTTTGTGTCTACCTAGTGTGTCTGTGTGCGGATGCAACATGCGTGATGTAACTTGTGTGCAGGTGTTCATGGAAGCCAGAAGAGGGCATCAGAGGCCTGGAGATAGTTAGACAATTGTGTGACACCTAACATGGGCGCTGAGACAGAGGCCTGGAGATAGACAGTTGTGTAACACCTGACATGGCTGCTGGAAACTGACATCTGGTCCTCCGGAAGAGCATCATGTGCTCTTAACCTCTCAGCCAGCCCCACAGAGTATGTTTCTGTGCTTTCTAGAGCACACATTCTGTTTTTTTCTTGTCACTGAGATTGCTAGTATATAAATTTTACATAAAAAGAACTTATGAAAGATTCTAAATGGGCAAGACTGCCCCCCTCCCTCATCATCCATGATTTTGGCATCATAATCTTAGTTTTCTCATTGTTTTCCCTAATATCACTGCTATCAAGAAGACGCCAAGTCTCTATGTATATACCCTAGGGTCACTGCTAGCAAGAGAAATCACTTGGTACAGAATCCAGCAATAAAATGAATGGTAATTACTAGCACAGTGCTGTTATTTTATATATAGTTTTTTTTCTGCACTGTCCTCTTCAAGAATAAAATGCTTGGTCACATTCATTTCATATTCCCAGTGTTGAGCATGAGGCTTGCATGTAACCAGCCCCTAGAGGAATGTTTACAAAAACATTTAATAATCACTAGAAAGTCATCTAGGGGAATAATTCCACTGTTTACGAGAATTTTATTTCCAAGGGGTTTCTTGGGGTGGGGAGGGTTAAACTGAGTAAATAGACTATGAATACCAACAACTGGTGCTTTGTCTGCATTTCACTGGTTTTCATAGCTGCGAATTAAACCACCTCATTTAGAAGCTGGTTGAGCCTCCTATTTCTCTGTACCAAATTTTTAAGCTCTAAAAGCAGACAATGATATCCTTACAGGCAGGAATCAAATCTTATTTAGCTCCATGCTTCTAGTATCTAGTTATAGAATATGAGTACAATAAATTTTTGTTCAATAAATGCATTATTAAATTGATCCACAGTGTATTTTTCATACTGTTTTTCACAGTGGCTAAAAATAATTTCTAAATCTGTAATCTACAATCTCCATAGAAAAGCACTGAAATATATGTCTGCTAGTGTCTGTAAGACAATTTGGCACAGGGCAAAGATGTATCAAAGTGAATTCAGTTCTTGAGACCCACACATAGTGAAACCTGAAGATAATATGAAACAGGGAAAGCCTGCTACGACACATTCTCTTGAAACGGTTCCCTTAGTGTGGCATGACAAGCCGGATGAGCTGAGCAGCCAAGCACTTTCATATAACGGGGACAATGAGCAGCAATAGGGCCAATGAAAAGCCAGAAGCAGTTAACCTCTCCCTATAGTTTCCATTTGGTTGGCAAGTTAAGTCCTCAGGGAGAAGCGCTACCTCTCAATTTTAGCACTAATGGTAAAGAGAAATTTCTAAAATCTTTGATGTACTTTCCTTCAGTAACACACAGATCAAATTTTTCAATATAAAGATGAATGATAGTTTTTCCCCAATAGGGATCTCACAGTCTAGCTCTGTCCTACCCATTGCTTTTTATGTCTCTCTCTCTCTCTCACACCGATTAAGATTCTTAGATACAATTTACTCATCCTGAAACACATTCAACTTAGATTTTACTTACATTATATGAAGATAGTTTGAAGAAAGAATTAAAATTAAAAATGGGGAAAAAATAAGGTCAATCAGTATAAACAAAAGAACTAGTACAATACAATTTGTAATTTTAAAAAAGCAATAACTACAGACTAACTCCTACAGCCTGAAATCAAACACTATATAATTTCTATTTGTTTGCTAATTTCTAAATTATAAAAAAAATCTGACCTCGAAATACCCCTCCCCCACAACTATAGGTGATACAGTATCTCCATTTACTAAGTCATTTTAGCCTGCAGCCTTGGAGTACTTAACATCCCCACCTGCTTCCCTCATTCCCACTGTAGATTCTACAAAATGGCACAAATGATTATCAAAATGACCAGACTACGAATTTAGGCAAGGAGACTCAGTGACTAACATTTCAATTACTCTCTCTTGATAACAAGCCACAAAATTTTTGATCTTGCTAATCTTTCAAGCAGAAAAGTAAACAAGCAGATTTTAAACCAGGAGAAATAAAGGATCCAAATGTCTCCAACAAAAACAGAAATCTCAGAACCACTTCAAAAAGTAGACTCACTTCCTAAAAATGAAAAATCAATCTCCATTTCCTTCTGCCATAAGCAAAGTGAAGGGATGAAAAACTGCCCTGAGGCCCTCTTTGTTCCGCCTGTACTTGTATCTGATGACAGAACTCTCTGAATGCAGGCGAGAGTCCCTTCGTCACAAAAGCTTTCTTTTTGGATCAAGGTGCAACAGTCTTCGGAAGACAAGAGCCTGTGATGCTGAAAAGTGCTCTGAAACTGACAGTCTAACATTTCCCTCCACTGTAGTCGGGATTCTTAATCCTGTCTATTTAGAAAGCAATTTAACACGTGAAATGATAAAAATTATTGGTGACAAATGAACTCATAAGTAGACAAAACAAAGCCTATTTCATGTACTGTGTTTTAAAAAGCTTCAGAAACTGATTCCATTATTTTCCTCAACTAAACTAATATTCAACAACAACAAAGCGTTCAGGACTATTTACCAAATATACTATTTGAATATCACTGAAATTTGAAGAAAGTGTTGGATACTCAAAGAAATTCAAACATTCTTAACCATGCTCACTGTTTTCCACGGTAATAAAAACTGCACTCTGAAGAAACCCCATTAGGCTGATGGGCTCCCTGATCCCCAGACTCCAGTTCTGAGGCAGACCGGCTGCTGCGAGAGTAGGAGTCAGTCTGAAACCAGCCACCCAAAGAATCCAAAAATCCCTCTAAATTCCAGCACCGTAAGATAATTCAAACCTGATGCTAATAGATTCTAAATATCTCTCTGAATTCCTTTATCAACTTATTTTATGCCAATAAGATACAGAAATAAGACAAACTCATTTTTATAATGTATATAAACATATAAGACACAAATATTAAACATTAGTAGAACCTCATACTATAAGTACTATAAGTACACCAGCACCAAAATGAAATATTTCCATTTAACAGAAAAGCTACAGATTGGTGTTAGAATCTTTTATGTAAATCCTGAGAAGAAAAATCCTGCACCAAATGAAAAAAGAAATCTATACAAATGTTAGATTTTTCTGTAAAAAAAAAAAATCAGTCATTAAATACTTTTTAAGAAAAAGCAGTATTATTATTATTATTAAAAATCCAAAGGAAAAATGATTAAAGTTAAAAAAGGTATTCATACTCATACTTCCAAGCTTGAAAATCAATAGGAATGTTATGAAGAAAGAAACCCACCTTGGACACAGTACCCTCAAACAGCAATAGTTGACACTGCCTTAAGAATGGTCTGGTGTCACAGAACAGCTCACTCACAGCTGCTCAACGACCACTAACTCCTCTGTAGTCCCAGTGGAGATGAGTTGAATCTGATAATGGAACCTTCATTCTCCAATAACAGGCTCGAGATCACTTTACAATATACCACATGGACTTTAATCCACTGACTGGCCCCTTAGTACATTCGCATTCTTAAAAAGCTTTCCCAGTATGATCCTCAGTTTCTTTTTCAATGGGGAAGGGGGAAGCACATTTATCTTATACAGACATGTAAAGCTGTTAGCCATACTGCTATTGTAGGATTTCTGGTACAATTACTATAAAGCTGTATAACATATTTTTAAGCATTTTAAAAATAAGAGATAATTATATAATGATAAAAAGGAGAACTGATAGCACACACACACACACACACACACACACACACACACATATATATTGAGGGTCTGGCATCACATAGTTAACATTCTTTATTCACCATTAAAAGCGCTCAATATAAAATTACCTTAACTGAAACAAACAAACATCACCCAAGTAGACAAATTTAAAATACAAATTAAAAAAAAAAAAGAAAAACATTGTATTTGCTTGCTACCTGCTATATGGGAGGCATAATGCTAGAGACACAACACATGAACTCTAGAAGCAGACATTTTTACTAAGGCAACTGAGGTACTGACAGCTATTCAATGTCAGTCCTGAGACCATTTCAGTCTGCGTGGTGCCAAAAATTGCTCGTTCTGGGGCTGAAGAAATGGCTCAGGAGTTAAGAGCCCTGGCTGTTCATTCAAAGGACCTGGTATGATCCCCAGCCCACTCTTCAAATGCTTCTGGAGAGGATCTCATCACAGCACAGCATCGGAATCTCCAGCTGACCTCCTGCTGGTTGAGTAGGACTTAAATCCAATTAGAGCACTGCTGGTTACCGACAGGGCAGGAGCGCCGCTGCTGCACCTGTAACGTTACTGTGCCGTGTTTGTGGTTAGGCTCATGTGTGTATCACTGGGCAGAACCGTTGCTTGTGTTCCTCTTTTGGAAGCTGGCATTGAGCCTTCAGGTACCTTGAAAGCTACTCCTCAGGGAAGAGGCTTTCAGGTCAGCTCCAGGTCAGGGCTTCTAGGCCCTGAAGTATCAAGTATCTAAAGTCTGTTGTGATTCAGCAACAGGGGTTTACCTTCCATCTCTGGGGGCAACCAAACGTGACAGCATAGGCTGTAATTTGTTGTTTTTTAAAATGGAAATTTAGTTATAAAAAGATTGGAAACCACACTTACTCTATTGTCCCCAACACTATTTTCTCTATTATTAGCACTATATATAGCTAATTACTCTGAATTACTTCATGCTTCCAGGTAGTATTTTCCAATGTCTACCTCACCAGTTCAAAGGGGCTTGCCAGAATATTATACCCTTCCACGCCAGTCATCACACTTTAAGAAATAAAGACTACACCCATCTTGTCCCTTCCTGGGGAATCTTTCACTAGGTTAGATATGATGGTTATGGGATCCTGAATATACAGTTAATACAGATTTTAATTTTAGAAAGTAAAATAGGAAGGCTAACACAAGGCTGGCTGCCATCAAACATTACACAAGAGTCAACTTTTCAGACAATGAAAGAGGTTTTCCAAAAGAGCAGATGAGCCTTGCACCCACTTATGTATAATCACAAAGCTTCCAGGTCTGAGAGTCAGTTTCATTCTTGTTTGCATTCCAAGAACCACAATGAGCACATGCAAAGACCTAACCATTTAGAGCTTTCCAGCTAAATGGTCTGCATGGCTGGGGGCAGGCCTTATCTGTCCAGGAGGGCTTGCCCTAACCACAAAGTGCCCTTAAGGAAAGCTGACTAAGACCAAAGGCTTTTCCACCTAATACTCTTGTGAATGAAGGACCCATCCTAGCCTGCCTTTATCTTATTGTTAACAACTTGGCATCTTTCCCAAATTAGGGCCCTCTTATCTCCACCTTTCTCAGTAAACTCCTACATCCACTACCTAAGGGCTGAGAGCACAGCCATGTGCCCACCTTATAAAAACTACTTATAAAACAACTTCTAAAAACAACTCCTTGGTTCAATCTGGCTGCCCAGTTATATACATGAGAAATAGAGTTGGAGTCTAGGAATCCTTAAGGAGTGCTCAAAGGAATATAAACTGTATGGCCATTCTGAAGGAAAACCTGTCAATTCTTAATGAGCTTTATAATGGACATCCAACAACCCTCCAGTTTTACTCTTAAATGCATGCCTCCTTAAGATAAAATGAAGATTATTATTGCAGTATTGATAGAGGATAGTGAGGTGTGATGCAGATATCCCAGAGTCTGCCTGCAGTCTCGCCAGCTCAGAATAAAGAACGCCAACACAATTAACTAAACTTGATTTCATGGTTGCCTACAAAGAGGCGATAATCCTCGTATATAGAGACATTTCAAATAAGAACGGCAAAGCAGTAATGAATGATGCTTACGGTCTGTGTACACACAACCTTGAGCAGGGCCTTGCTCCTTTCCCAGCTGTAAGTCTACAATTTTCTGAAAATCTCACAAACAAGATAATAAACTTTGATTACAAAAAAACATACCTGACTTCCTTGTACAATGTTTTATGGCCTGTGTCTCTACCCCACCAGCTTGCAGTTCCACCCCATGCACCTCAGGAAGCACCCTACAAACTCATTTACAGAGAAAGAGAAAAGGGGAGAGGGCCCCGTAGAAACCCTTTGAAATTTGTAATTTTATAATCCACTACCAGGTATACAAATATTGAAAAGCCCAGACCCACACTTAGATGTGTGCTATTCTTTCCACAAACACCTCTGTTTACTAACTCTCATGCTTAAATCTACTTACAACTGCTCTTAGAAGCTCCTGCTTTGCTTCCCCAAGTTCTGCAGTGCAGTCAAGAATCCAGCTTCACCTAAAGAGAGGACTCTGAGAAAGCTCAGGCTGCTACAGGCGGCAGCACGAAGCTGTATCTCCTGGCACATAAAATGGAATATACAGCCACAGGCCTTTTATAGGAAAGTAGACACACCATCCATTTTCTAATGTTAAACAAATAGCCAAACACATGAACTGGATTAGAGTAGATGCATAGGGGAGGGAAACAAAGATAAGAAAATGAGTGAGAAAAAGAGCAATAAAAGAAATTCAGGTGCCAGCAGTAAGAGGCAACCTGAATAAAGTCTGACGTACCCCTAAAGTCTGAGAAACAGAAATAAAGTCTGACGTACCCCTAAAGTCTGAGAAACAGAAGAGTAAAAGAAGTCCACATAAACTGAACTAAGATAACGAAGTCATAAAAGCTATAAAAAAGTTAATATTTTATTTTGAAAGGAATCACAATGATGTAACACTTGAACAAAGAAACTGTCACTGAGCTGAGCATGGTGGTATACACATTTAATTCCAGCACTCAGGGGACAGAGGCAGGTATATCTCTGTGAGTTCGAGGTCAGTCTGGTCTACAAAGCAAGTTTCAGGACAACTAGGGCTACGGGACCCCGGCCTTGAAAAAAGCGAAGGAAGGAAGGAAGGAAGGAAGGAAGGAAGGAAGGAAGGAAGGAAGGAAGGAAGGAAGGAAGGAAGAAAAAAGGAAGAAATGAAGGAAGGAAATTGATGTGAATTTCCCTCTATATGCTGTGATTACCATTAATGAATAAAGAAACTGCTTTGGACCTATAGCAGGGCAGAACTTAGCGGGAGGTGGGGGCTAAGTTGAATGCTGGAAGAAGGGAGAAGTCAGAGAGAAGCCATGGAGCTGCAAGAGACAGACACCAGTTGGAATCTTGCTGGTAAGCCACAGCCACATAGAAATACACAGATTAATAGAAATGGGTTCAATTAATATGTAAGAGCTAGCCAATAAGAAGCTAGAGCTAATGGGCCAAGCAGTGATTTAATTAATACAGTTTGTGTGTGATTATTTCAGGGCTAAGCGGCCGGGAACCAACAAGCAGGCTGCTGCTACAGGAAATGTCATTGAAAACAAGGAAAAAAAAAGTTCAGGGAATAGTCATTTTAATATCAAGAAAGAATGATCACTGAAATTTATAATCAATAATATAAAGTGCATGACCAAAGTGAGAATATGATTGCTTTTTTGAAGTGAATGGCCTGTTAACATCATCCTGGCACCTAAAGATACTGAACATAAAATATCAGGAAACAGATACAGTCTGGAATAGATCCCATAACAACTCAGTTTTTAATACTATTATTTTATGTATATGAGCATTTTACCGCATGTGTATCGGTGCGCCAACTACACAGCTGGTGCCTGTGGGTGCCAGAGAGCGTGTCAGGTCCCCTGCAATTGGAGTTACACACTTGTAAGTTGCCACATGTGCTGGGAATTGAACCTGGATCCTCTGAAATAGGAGCCTGTACTCTTAAGAACTGAACCATCTCTCCAGCTCCCCAACTCAGGGGGTAAGAGGATAGGGGATACACACAAAATGACAGGGTCTCTCTATGGAGTCCTGCCTCTCCCAGAACTCTCTGTGTAGCCCTAGCTAGGCTGGAACTCACAGAGTTCTGCCTCCTGAATGCTAGAATTAAAGATGTGTACCATTTTAATTTGTGTTCTTTCTTCCTTTGTGTGTGTTGTATGTACATGTTCAAGCCAATATGAACATACCTCAAATAAGATGGAGAACAATCCAGGACGACATCTGAAGCCAACTTACACTCTCAAAGCTAAGGCTTAAAAGAAACATTGTAACTTAAAAGTAACACCTAAATACGGGCTGGAGAGATGGCTCAGTGGTTAAGAGCACTGGCTGCTCTTCCAGAGGTCCTGAGTTCGATTCCCAGCAACCACAAGGTGGCTCACAACCATCTGTAATGAAATCTGGTGCCCTCTTCTGGCATGCGCGCATACATGGAGGCAGAATGTTGTATACATAATAAATAAATCTTTTTTTTTAAAAAAAAAAAGTAACACCTAAATAAAGAAATCTATAAAAGGCAGGCTCTCCAACAAGAGACATATGTGATATAATTGAGTCTTCCTAAACTTCAGCTGATTATCCTTAAAGGAACACTATATACTTAATAATCTGAAAACAACTGTCAATGCAAAAACTACTTATCCACATACGCTAACAGGTGCACAACTCCAACAAAGAAATTATCAGTGAAATCAATTAAATAAAACCTCTTTTTTAAAAATCTTATAGCCAGATGGTGGTGGCGCACACTTTTAATCCCAGCACTTGGGAGGCAGAGGCAGGCGGATCTCTGTGAGTTCAAGGCCAGCCTGGTCTACCTAGTTCCAGGACAGGCTCCAAAGCTACAAAGAAACCCCCATCTCAAAAAAAACCACAAAAAAAAAGAAAGAAAAAGAAAAAAAAATCTTTAATAGCTGGTCATGGTGGTGCACTCTTTAATCCCAGCATTCAGGAGGCCGAGCCAGCCAGGGCTACATAGTGTATCAAGCCTCAAAATAAAGTAAATAAATCAATTTTTAAAATCCCATAAAAAAATGTAGGTGACAGTGAAATGGCTCAGCAGGAAAAGGTGTTTGCCACCGATCTGCTAATGACCTGGAACATGCAGTGGAAGGAGAGAACCGACTCCCACGTTGTTCTCTGATTGCTACACACACACACCACACTGTAGAGATGGACGTAAAAAAAAAAAAAAAAAAAAAGCTTAATTAAGACCTTTAGGCCATTAAAAAAAAATCATAGCAGATTACAGTGAAAAACATGAAAGTTTTATCTATTAAACTTTAATTTTTTTATGTTTTAAAAAACTGAATCTCAAAACTAGTGCTGAGTTTTAAAAAACAAACTCTCTGCAAAGCTCATGAGTGTGACAGACAGATCTCAAATTTACAGTAGCGTAAAGATGACACCTATTCTATAGTCAGTTTAGAGTTCTTATCTTCCCCTGATTAGTAGTATATGCTATGATATTCTCTCATGATGCTGGGCAGTGGCAGTGAGCAGCAGCTCACAGACAAGCAATGGTTTACGATGGATAAGGTAGTATGTTTTCACATCCCATCAGATCACAAAATGAGCATCTACATGCGTGAGCTGTTCAACATTGTTAGAAGATTCATGTTAGATGATTTTGCCCAACTGTATACCGATGAGCATTCTGAACAGTTTTAGATTCTTTATGCATTCTAGATATTGATCCCTTATTAAATATAGGATTTGCAAATATTTCTCCCACTTTTTAGGTTGCCTTTTCATTATGTTGGTCATTTCATTTGAAGCAGAGGTTTTTAATGAAGCTCAACTGACCCTGATTTATTTTACCGTCTGTGCTCTTGGTGTACTAGTCAAGAAATTACAGCCAAATCCAATGACATGAGGCATTTCACCTGTAGTTTCTTTTGAAAGTTTTCTGTTAGCTTTTACACCTAGTCTTGGAGCTGTGTTGGACTAATTTTCTTGTTTTTTTTTTGTTTTTGTTTTTTTTGTTTTTTGAGACAAGGTTTCTCTGTGGCTTTGGAGCCTGTCCTGGAACTAGCTCTGTAGACCAGGCTGATCTCGAACTCACAGAGATCCGCCTGCCTCTGCCTCCCAAGTGCTGGGACTAAAGGCATGCGCCACCACCGCCCGGCTGAACTAATTTTTATATACAATATAAAGTAAGGTTCCAATTTCAATTGTTATCTTTGGCTATCCCATTTTCTCAACACTAAATGTTGAAAACAAATTCTGACCTTCCCCAGAAATGGTCTTGCTATATACAAAAATCACTTGACATTACATAACAAAAAAGGGTTTATTTCTGAGCTTTTAGTTCTATTGCACTGCTCTACTCATGTCTTTATGCCAGTACCACACAATTTGGATTATTATAGCTTTGTTTTAGTTTTTAAACTTTTATTGTGTATGTGTATGGGATCGTGTGTATGTATGTGTGGGCATGTATTTGTCATGGCATACATGTGGAAGTCAGAGGACAGACCACTCTAAGAAGTCAATTCTCTACTTCCACTTTATTGATGCAGAGTCTCTCTTGTTTCTGCTACTCTGCACATTCAGGGTGGCTAGGCCTATGAGCTTCCAGGCAAGTCTGTGTTCATCTTACATCTCCTCCATAAGAGTGCAGGGGTTAGAGATGTGTGCCACAGCACCTGGCTTTTAAAAATGGATTTGGGGGATGTCTTAGGGTTACTACTGCTGTGATAAAACACCTTGACCAAAGCAATTCAGGGAGGAATGGGTTTATTTGGCTTATTTCCATATCAAAGTCCATTACCAAAGGAAGTCAGGACATGAATTCAAATAGGCCAGGATCCTGGAGACAGGACCTGATGCAGAAGCCATGGAGGTGTGCTGCATACTGGCTTGCTTCTCATGGCTTGCTCAGCCTGCTTTCTTATAGAACCCAGAACCACCAGACCAGGAGTAGCACCACCCACAATGGGCTGGATGGACCCTCCTCCATCAACCACCAATTACAGGCTTGCCTACATCCCAATTTTCTCTCCTCTCTGATGACTCTAGCTTATGTCAAGTTGACATAAAACTCGCCAGCACAGGGTTTAAGCTCGGGTTTTCAGGCTTGCGTGGGACGCACTTCACTCACTAAGGCATCCTGGGCACCCAGTTTTAAGTTCTGAAATAACTGGGAAGCATATGACTTCCACTTAGTTCTTTTCATGGGATTTTATTTCAGAACCCTTCAGATTCCATGAGTTTTAGATGAATTTTTGTTTCTGAAAAAAAAATCACAGGAGTTTTGATAGGAATATACTGAGTCTATAAACTACTTCGTATAGTAACAATGTCTTCAGATCCATGAATATGTAATATGTCTCCATTACATAAATAGAAGACATAAATGGTGTCTTTAATTTCTTCTACAGTACTTAGTAGTTTTCAATGTTTAAAGTTTTTCACCTCATTAGTAAAATTTACTAATCACTTTTTATTTCTCACATTGTTGCACTGCTAATGTATTGAAATACATTATTCAGTGGGCTAATATGGATGGTATCAAACAGCTGAATTTGTTAGTTCTAACAATTTTTTGCTTAATCTTAGAATTTCCTATCTATAACATTAAGTTCTCTGCAAACAGAATTTTTTTTTCCTATCCAGCTTGGAACATTTTTATTTTCTTTTTCTGATTGCTTTGGTTAGAATTCCTAATACGGTGTCCTTGCTTTGCTCTTGATGTCAGAGGAAAAGCTTACAGTTCATGCTGCAGTGTAAGGCTGGCTGTGAGCACTGCATAAATGGACTTCATTAGGTGAAATACTTCTATTCTTAGTTTGATGATAACTGTTTTCATCATGAAAGGTGTTAAATCTTAAATTTCTCCATTAATTGTGATGATAATGTGATTTTGGCCATTCATTAGAAACCAGGGCAGCATTTTACCATGCATCTCACCCAACTAAAAGGTAATTTAGTACCCTATTTTACATGGAACTCCTCTTAATTTTTGAAACAAAAATATTTATAGCAGAATTTAATGACATAAGCCTTCAAGAAAGGCTTTTTACAAGAATTCATTAAAAAAAATTGGGCATAGCTATACACACCTGTAAATTTACCATCAGGGAGCAAAGGCAGAAAGGTCTAGAGAACTTGCTAGCCAACAGCCCAGCAGAAACAGCAAGCTTCGGACTCAGTGAGACCCTCTTTTGAGGAAATACGGCAGAAAACAATAGAGGATGACACCCAACATCCTGCTCTGGGCTCCATCTGAGTGCACATGAGCATGAGTATATACCCAATGACATGCATGCAACATGCGTGCGCACACACACAGGGGGAGGGGGAGAAAGGGAGAGAGAGAGAGAGAGAGAGAGAGAGAGAGAGAGAGATTTATATTGAATGAAGTAACAGCTGAAAGAATGAAATGGCAGAGAAACCGGACTTCATTCAAAAATGCCTTTTCTTTTTCGTAAAGTTAAACAAATACAGAAAGACTATGACATAAACAGGAGCTCAAGTCTATGCTGTGCAGTTGTCACTTTATTACCAATACTGGTAAATACGCTATTAACTCTACCCTTTGGACATGACAAGAGTTTCAATGTCATTCCTCCTGAGAATACATGTTGCTATCTTGACTCGGGATTCAAGTTAGAGCAGCAGGAAATTGTTCTGCTTTGTCTGGCAACACATTTTAGCTTACTTTGTAAACCCGCCGTCATTTCTGTCCCACGGTCCTGCAGAAGGTGTTTGTGAGAAGAGGATTTCGTTTTGCTGAGCTGACAGTGACGAGCCCTTGGGGAAAGGACAACTCAAGCAGGATGGCAGCAGATGTTGGCAGTCAGCTTTCTCACCCGTTTGTTTTCATTGTGTTTGTGACTAGACTGTACCAGCCCTGACACCCACCCAGAAAGCAGTGGGTACACTGAGATAGTCACTTCTCAAGTTTAAGGATTGTAAGGTTGCCAAGTGATGGTGGCGCACGCCTTTAATCCCAGCGCTTGGGAGGCAGGGGCAGGCGGATCTCAGCAAGTTCAAGGCCAGCCTGGTCTACAGAGTGAGCTCCAGGACAGCCAAGACCATTACAAAGAGAAACCCTGTCTCAAAAAAAAAAACCAAACAAACGAACAACAAAAAAAAATTGTGAGGTTTTCCCATCCTCCAAAATAAGCCTACTAGGGACAGAATAACAAACCAAAGGAAAAATATCAAAGGTACATAAACATTAACTGAAGAAAACATTGATAGATTTTTACTTCCCAAGAAAGGAAGGAAGGAGGGAGGCAGAGAGGGAGTGAGGGAGGGAGGGAGGGAGGAAGGAAAGGAGGGAGGGAGGGAGGGAGGGCACAGTGAAATGGAAGAAATGAAAGGAAGAAGACACTAATACATAACAAATAGAAAATGCATTTATTCTTTGGTTACGTAAAAGGCATTTATTTGATCACTATTATGGTAGACACTATTTCAGGTCCTAGGAATAGAGCAAAGAAGACACACTGTCCCTTGAGCCCATGAGAAGTAAATGTAAAATGAATGACAATCAATTAGTGATTAGGTGCTAAGAAACAATACACAAGTCATGAAACAAACCAGGTTAGGGTATACTAATTTCTAGTGAGCTGACAAGTAAATCTAACAGAAGAACAGACACAAAATAATGAAAATGATCCAGCAAATGAGCAGGCTGAGGGAAAACTATTTCCCACAGGGGTTATGCAAAAGAGGACTTTAATGCTGGGATAAACTTTTCATATTCACAGAGCAGAAAAGAAATCCAGCACTGTTCAAGTTTTATGGATTCTGATGTTTTTAAGAGCAGCAGCAAGTAAGATCTCAAAGTGCTACAACCATCTCAAAGTCATCGCTTAGGGGAAAAAACAAAACTAAAACTATGGCAAATGAGCTACTCATACAGAATTTTAGACAAGAAATGACCACGGGGAAAATTTAGCAAGAAAGAGAAACCTGAGTGATTCCAAGACAAAGGTCTATGGGTCAGAAGAGATCAGTGTTTGGGTTAGACACTAACCATTATTGAGGACAAAAGGGGAAACTGAGATTACAAAGTTTGCTTTAGCTGAGATACACAGCAATAGGTCTTCACTTAAGCCACATGTTTAAAAGAAGGACCACTGTCTTCAGAAAACTGGCTGGAACTGTACCTCTAGCATTCAGTAGCTATGTGATCTCCCTAGTCCTAGGGTTTTCCTCAACAGGAAAATGAGGAATACCACCAACCACACTAGATTCATTATTAAATGAAACAAAACTGGTGAAAATTAATGGAACTTAGGCTTACTAGCTGACAGTCATGTGTATCAGCAAGGGAAATGAGAGCAGAAGATAAAAGAAAAATAACAAGTTCTAAGTTGTAAGAACTGAACATGTGATTAACTGAACATGTGATTACTTACAAACAAAAGCTCCAGGTAGAGCTTGGCCAGACAAGGAGCTAAAGTCCTGGACTCCCAGTTATAGAGCACTCTCACGTGCACACACAAACTGCTCTGCGCAGGAAGACCAGTTATAGAGCACTCCCACGTGCACACACAAACTGCTCTGCGCAGGAAGACCAGTTATAGAGCACTCTCAAGTGCACACACAAACTGGTCCTGGACTCCCAGTTATAGAGCACTCTCACGTGCACACACAAACGGGTCCTGGACTCCCAGTTATAGAGCACTCTCACGTGCACACACAAACTGCTCTGCACAGGAAGACTGACTCAGGAGGAGAAGGAAGTCACTGAATGTCAGCCAGCCAAACTGGAATCATGACTAAAACCTATGACACTTCCTCCTACATCCCTTAAAACAGCAGCCGAAAGCCTTTCTCACACATAACTTGAGTACACAAAGAAATTTGCTCAGCAAGAACTGTTTATTCAGTCCATAATCTAGTCACATCTAGGATACTGTCCCATGCTGTATCTAGCAGAATAAATCAGCTTCATGATATAAAAATGTTTATTATAAGAATAAATTCCCAAAACAAGGTCTTTATATATTTTCCAAACTGAAATTTTAATTAATATTAGCGTAGGATAAGTCAGACAGAATCATTTTTATTGTGTTTATTAATAGATTTCAACCATATAGCTGGGCACTGAGCTGCTGCGTATTCCATCATAATCAAAAAGTTTACTGTTTCTATCATTAATGCCTCTACTATTCATATACTTTAAGTTCCTTAGTCAACCCTTTAAATTGCCCTTCTATCTTTCATGCTCAGAATGTAAGCTAATTCTTCTGCAAACAGGTCAATGAGACCTGTACTTAGTCAGGATGATTCACTTTCACACAGTAATTATTTTACAAATACTGCATTATGCAGTAGCTAAAGGAACAGCTAGACTGGGAAAAGAAAACCTGGAGAACGGTCAATTGAATGGTAAAGCATTTAAATATTAAATGAGTCACATTTTATAAGACATGTCAAAAAGCCACTAAGAAAATATATATCTGCTTGATACTTGTGTGCAGCAGTACAGGTAGGAAAGAGAACCTACCAGCAAAAAAAAAAAAAAAAAAAAAAAAAAAAGACTTGAAAAATAGGTAAGGATGAAAAAGTGAGCAGTGGTCACAAGCGAAATGCAAAAGGCAATGTGAGTATCTGAACTTAATCTCCAAGAAAAGGTAAGGCACTAACAGGTTCTAAGCAGAAGTATAAAAACAATGCCAGCTTAGAGAAAGGCTTCTGACATACAACAAAATATAGACTAAAAAGAATAAAGGCTTAGAACAGTGAAGCCTGGCAGGTCTACTGAAAGATTATCAGTAACATTTCCTTTAGATTATGAAGGGCTTGAACCTCCGTAGCCACATCTCTTCCTAAGTAGTGAACAGTGCTGAGCACCAAAAGGCAGTGGTACTGAGACTCACTCCCAGAGACCACTTTCCACCACCCTGGAATCCCAGAACACTCTGGGTCCACTCACAGGGCAGTGTATGAACCACTAGGACTCAAGGGGAAATGAATGACAGGTACTGAAGATGATAAGGGCTGTGCAGAGAGCCTGGACATTTGGTGACAGGAGCAAACTTGATAAAGCCAGTAGGCTGCAGCCCTGAAGAGAACTGCACAGAAGATGCCCCCACCCCATCCAGCACATGCCCACAGTTACCAGGTAGCATCATTCAGAAGTTCCTTTGTGGCCTTCAGTTGAGGCCTTTCCTTAGGCCCTTTGAGATCCTCTCACCACAAGCTGGGGAATACAGAAGACTTGGTTCTGCAGTCCCCTTCAGCACACTTCCACCCTTCTCTCTTATCTGGTCCTCAGCCTTCCCTGGATCTACAATGCTTCAATGTCCTAAGCACTGAGAGGGTGGGTCACCACCTCCTTGCTGAGCTGCCTGGCAGCAAGGGCTTGTACTTCCTTAGGTCTAGCCTCTTGTTTAGCCTAAGTCAAACCAAAATAGCAAAGAATTTTATTTTAACCCTTGAAAAACAAACAAAAAAAACCCCAAAAAAACCTGACTACTCAGAAACTCTTTCTCTAGCACAAAACCAAATGCAAACAATAGACTATCATTCTGCTATGAAAGGTAATGGGTACTAATACATGCTACAACATGGGTGGAGACTTGATAGAATGTGAAAGAGATGTCCAGAGCAGATCAGCAGCCAGAGGGGATGATTACTGTGATTTAGTACTTTTGAGAGTGTTGAAATATTTCAAAATTAAATTTTAAAAACTCACTCTAGTGGAGGGATTGCGACACCAACCCAGGCACAACACCTTTGACCCTAAAGTTTGTCCTGCCTATAGAGTGTTCTGGGACCAGAACCTAACAGAGTCCTCATCAAAGAGACCAGAGAGACTTCACCCAGCAACTGATGGGAACAGATGCTGAGTCCCACAGCCAAACACATTAGGCAGAGCTCAGGGAGTCCTGTGGAGGAGGGGGTAGGAGGATTGTAGGAGCCAAAGGGATTAGTCATGAGAACCATAAGAACACAGCCCACAGAATCAACTGATCAGGATTCATGGGGGC
This sequence comes from Ondatra zibethicus, assembly GCA_004026605.1. Lineage (NCBI taxonomy): Eukaryota > Metazoa > Chordata > Mammalia > Rodentia > Cricetidae > Ondatra > Ondatra zibethicus. The sequence goes on along the minus strand of PVIU01013326.1, from coordinate 13,089 downwards.
TGGAAAAGATCAGCAAGCCTGTAGGAGTCTGACCTAGGCCCTCTGCATGTATGTTATGTGTAGCTTGGTGTTCCTGTGGGACTCCTCAGTAGGAGCGGGGACTGTCTCTGACTTTTTTTGCCTGCTTGTAGGACTATTTCCCTCCTACTGGGTTGCCTCATTCTGTCTTCATGTGATGGTAGGTGCATGGTCTATTGTAGCTTGTTATGCCATGTTTGGCCGATGTCCCTGAGAGGCCTGCTCTTTACTGAGGGGAGATGGAAGCGGGTATATCTGGGAGAAAGGGGAGGTGGAAAGAAGAGACTGAGGGGAGGGGGGGACTATAGTTAGGATGTAATATATGAGAGAAGAATGAAGGAAGGAAGGAAGGAAGGAAGGGAAGGGAAGGAAGGACGAACGGATGGTCGGACGGACACTCCAAAGTATCTTAGCAATGGAGCCAGTTTATTTCCCAAATAACCCATAAAGAACTATAAACAAGTTTTGCTTCCCATTAAAACACTTAGGAAAAGACAGTGAGTGCCACCTTAACTTTTTCAGAAGCAACACATTCTCATTATAAAATGTATTTGAAGTGACAAATGCATTCATGAATATCTCACCTTACGTTTTTAAGACAGATCACCAGGAACCATCTAGAGCATAAGTCCTGGATTAGACAGACACCTGAAATGAAGAAGGAAAAAAAAACATGGTCAATAAAACTAAATCTGAGTTGGCCCTTTAATTCTCCACACTGAGAAACCTTAACTTGATTATTTTACTAATTCTTTTGTGATCATTTGTTCTTTAGAAGCCTATACCAAGTCAAGAATTAAAAACTCTTGGAGATGGGGAGATAGTTCAATGAGTTAGAGCATGCGCTGGCTAGTTTTATATCAACCTGGCACAATCCAGTCATTTGGGAAGAGGGAACTTAGATCGAGAAAATGGCCCACCAGATTGGCCTGTAGGTAAACCTGTGGTACATTTTCGTTATTGATAATTGATGTGGGAAGGCCCAGCTCACTATGAGTGGTGCAACTCTGGGCTCGTAGTCCTGGGAGCTATAAGAAAGTAGGTGTGAGCAAGCAATGAGAAGTTAAATCAGTAAGTCACTCTTCCATGGCTTCTGTTCCAGTTCCTGGCTATAGGTTCCTGGCTCCAGGTTCCTGCCCTAGCTTTTCTCAGTGATGAATTTATAAGCTATCCCAGCAACAGAAACATCAAGGCATAGAACTTGCTGCACAAGCACAAAAAACAGAATTTAGATCACTAGCATCCATATAAAAGGATAGATTATGGCTACTCACACAGCTGTAAACCCAGCATGGGGGCAAAAACAGATGGCTCCCGGAACTCAGGGGCCAGCTAGCAGTGAGATACAAATTCTGTGAGAGATCCTTTCTCAAGGGAATAAAGCAGAGAGCCGATAAGAGCACCCACCATACTTCTCCAGGGACGGGGACACACACACACACACACACACAAGGGGGGAAGGAGAGGAGAGGGGAGGGGAGGGGAGAAGGGAGGAGAGAAGAGGGGAGGGAAGGAGAAGAGAAGAGAGGAGGGGAGGGGAGGAGAGAGAGCAATTGGCTTCTGTACTAGTACTATCAATGACTACTAGCTCCACAAACAAAACAAAACAAAAAAACATATTTTGAAAACTAGGAAGTGTAAAAGCAAGCCAAGAGAACATATTTATAAAAGATAAATCAAACAAAAACTTAAATTTTAAAAAGTCTTCTAAATCCAAAACAAAATTCTTTATACTGGCAAAAAATCAAATTAAAATAAGCTATTATCATCTTTTGTTGATGAATTATAGTTTTTAAAATGTTGGCCATTTGTCAAAGGCAAATGACTTCATGGATAAAGGTACATGCTGCCAAGCCTGATGACCTGAGTTCAATTCTTGGCACCTCCACAGCAGAAGGAGAGAGTTGAATCCCACAAGTTGTTCTCTGACTGTACACATCCACAGTAGCATGCTTGGGCTCCCTACCATAAATGAATAATAGAAAAAAATTCAATTCATGGTAAGACTGCACTTCATGACCGTCTTTCAAGTTTGGCATATCTTTCTACTAAATGGATATAAACTGAGACATTTCTAGGTATAAACTTTAGGCCACCACACAACTGGAGACCAACACAGAGATTACAGAAGTAACTAATGGGATAGATGAAAGTTGTAGAGATGATGACCACCTAAATGACTCAAAATGGTAGGTTATCCTGCTGATATATATAGCAGGAGCAACAACAACAACAACAACAACAAACAAAACACACACAAAAACACTTTGTTGTAATAAGTCACAAAGTTTTGGGGGATTGTTTGTTACTATAGCATAATCTAGGCTGTTCTGACTGTTACAAATTATATAATGTAATAGACCACAATATATATTAGAATAATATATATAATGACTATCTTTGTATACGGTTCTTCATCGTGTAAACTAGTAAAAACCTTTCTGGAAAGCAATGTTTTAATAGTCAACAAGAGCCTTAAAAAAGTCCAAGTCCTGGGACTAGAAAAATGGCTCAGTGGGTAAAAGCACTTGCTCTGTAGGCATGAAGTCCTGAGTTAGAATCCCAGCAGTCATATAAAAAGGCTGGCATGCCCCATGTGCCCGTGACCCTGGGATTTAGGGGCAGAAACAGGCAAATTCAGAGAGCTCACTGTCTCAAGGTAATAAGGCCAACAGCAAGGGGAGGACACCTGATGTCTTGCTCTGGCCTCCACATGCATGTGGACACATACCTGCATATTCACATACATTTACCATATACAACAGAGACAACACACACACTCAAAACTCAAGTCCTTTATCCAGTAACTTCTTCTTATTATTATTCCAGTAATATCTTTTGAATAAGCAGGAGTAGGGTGGGAAATGAAGAAATGAATGGGTAAGAGGAAGAGTTAACCAATATTGAGGATGTATTTTTTAAAAAATCCTATAGAGACCTACTACTTCATAAGCTAACTTAAAAATATAATTAAAAAGAAAATGGAAGTATCCCACATGGACAAATAATGTTGCTCCCAGAAGCTACAGTTTATTAGACAGAAATCCCAGTGCTGGGTATGGGAACCTTCCTGAACTGTTGGTCAGGGAGGCCCTAAAGGGTCCCAAAAATTAGCATTGCTCTTGGTTGCCCACCAGAAATAAATGGGAAAGCCCTGCTGATCAAGAACCAAGACACCACACACTGCCATTGCAAGACATAGAGAAATCAATCTAGAATAGAGCTGGACACCTCCTCCCTGCTGGCTAGCTTTCAGAAGAGGGTGTGTTGTAGAATATTATTTTAAGGTGTCTTACATTTGCTTATGCTCTGGAATATTCGTTTAACAATGTAAAGGTGTTGCTTTTGTTTATGCTGCGTTTGTTTAACTCTGTGAAGCTGCAATTCTTGCCTGTTTAAAACACCTGATAATCTAATAGACTATTGGCTGCCCAGTATTCTATTAGCAAAACAGGAGAAAGGATAGCTGAGGATGGCAGGCATAGAGTATAAATAGAAGGAGGAACAAGAGAGCAGGGGGAAATGCAAGAGAACAAGGAGAGGAGGACTTCAGGGGCCAGCCACCCAGCAACCTAGCCACCCACGAAGTAAGAGTGAAAGTAAGATTCACAGAAGTAAGAAAAGGAAAAAGCCCAGAGACAAAAGGTAGTCAGGATAATTTAAGAAAAGCTGGCAAGAAGCAAGCCAAGCTAAGGCCAGGAATTCATAAGAATAAGCCTCCATGTGTGATTTATTTGGGAGCTGGGTGGTGAACCTCCCAAAAGATCAAAGAACAAAGATTTAAGAGCAAAGAACAAAACACAACAACAAGGGTGTCAGATTCCTCTGGGATTAGAGTTACAGATGGTTGTGACCTGCTATGTGATTGCTGGGAATTGACCCTAGGTCCTCTGAAAGAGCAGCCAGTGCTCTTAACCACCGTGTCATCTCTCTAACTCCTGTTTTATCTCTTTATGAAATATTTAGTTCAGAAGCCAGCAAACTCTTTTGGTAAAGGGTCAGATATACTATTTGAAGCTTTGTGGGCACAGAACGTCTGTATTGCATATTTTTCTTTTGTTTTTAATGTCTTTTAGCTATGTGTATGTATATATGTATGCCATGTATGTACCTGGTGCCCACAGAAGCCAGGAAAGAGCATCATATACCCTGAAACTGGAGTTAAGATGCTTGGAAGCTGTTATGGGCATTCTGAGAATCAAATTTTGACCCTCTGAAAGCAGCAAGTGCTCATAACTGTTGAGCCATCTCTCCAGTCCCTCTAGAGATTCTTACTTGTTAACATTTTAAAAAGTCAAAATCATTCTCTCAAGATCCTGACAAAAACAGGCCATGGGATGGATTTGGACTCCAAGCTGTAGTTTGATTTCTGATTTAATAATTTGTGGTCTTTATTACTGAAATTAACTGCTACAGAATTTAGAGACCAAGTCTTTGTTTTTCCTGTATTCACATACTGTCTTCTTCACACAATTTTTTATTAGAAATTAAGCAATTTTGATGCATAATTTTAATAATTAATATCTTAATTATTTGAGCTTCTAGTATTGTTAGGTTCTAGCTCTTTATAGGTACAAGTGAATTCTAATATAAATCTTTACTTGAAGTTTTATTTTTGCACATACCCACATTATTCTCTCACTGAACACTTCCTTTTCCCAACAAACCCCCTTAATTTCATCTTTTTTTTTTTAATGTATGACTCATGTGTTTAATTGGAGTTGCTTACATGAGCATGGGTGGATAAGGCTATTTATTTTAGTAAGGTCAGCTTAACAGTGGCTATACCACTGAGGAATCGACTTCCTCTCCCTCAGCAACCATTAAATGCTGTAGTTTAGGGAAGGAGGGAGCTTCCTAAGCTCCAGGCATGATGGCATGTTTGCCAAGTCCTATGTTGTGAAGGTCTGTGCAGTTAACCATAACGTGTGAGTTCATAGGCTCAATAACTGCACCATGTCCAGAAGATAGAGTTGCCTGGCACTATCCCCTCCTCCATCCCTTCTATTCTTTCTGCCTCCACGTCTATGATGTTCTCTAAGCCTATAAATGTCCTGTTTAGGGCTGACCATTCAATAGTGGCTTATTCTCATCACTTTGAGTCTTTGTGTTCTCCACTGCTCAGTGCAGAAAGAAGTTTTTCTGAGCAATGCTAAACTCAGCACTAACCTGTGTGTACAAACATAAATATTTAGAGGGCAGCTTGGCAAACGTTACTTAGCCAAACATTTGTAGTTGGTTCTTCCTAGGACCTATGACCTTCCCAGCTATGGACTTTTGTCCAGGTTTACAGTGTCAGATATGATTTTTTTCCCACAGAGAAAGTTGGCTAACAGTCACAGCTGTTGCAGCAGTGAGTCCATCCTGCCTGAAGACAGGTTGCTGTTGTAGCACACAGGGTCCCCAGCTGGGTCAGACTTGCAGCCAACCAGCACTCTGAAAGCTAGCCAGCAGGGAGGAGGTGTCCAGCTCCGTTCTAGATTGATTTCTCTATGTCTTGCAATGGCAGTGCGTGGTGTCTTGGTTCTTGATCAGCAGGGCTTTCCCATTTATTTCTGGTGGGCATGCATGTGCTGCAAACACATACAAGCAAGCAAAACACCCATACACATAAACTTTTTCATGTAAATAAACACCTTATTCAGGTCATCATAGTAGGCAAGTTCCCAACTAAATGCACACAAGCAAGATATTCCTGGGTTAATACAGGGACAGATAAGCCACATAGGTCTGAATACCAAGGAGAGAGCATCAAGATTACAAAGTCAGACCACGAAGGAAGCCCTGGGCTGAAGTTGCTGTCCCACAGTGGGACACACTACACGGAACGTATTCAATGATTCTATCGTTTCACTGATATAGGGGAAGAGAAAAAAGAACCAGAATCAGATTCTATGACATTTTGACCGTTGATGCTTTGCACACAAACACAAATTTTGGAGTATTCTAGTGCTACTGGACAGAGCAGGGAACCCACAGTCTCCACACTTTCCTAAGATCAAGAGAAAACAATAGAAACCGAGGAAAGGAACACCCACCCAACAAAGACAAAACTGGATATCAGCACCTTTAAGCACCTAAATCGTCATGACTCCAAATGCCTAGACACCAGCAAAAAAAACACAAACATGAACAGTCAAGACAATATGCTTCCACGGGTACCCTTACTATAGCAGCCCTGTGGTGCAATATGGCTGAACCACAAGACAAACACCAACCATGGGTATATTCAAGGACCTTCAAGAGGATATGGATAAATCCCTTATTAAAGTCTGTGAGAACACAAACAATGGAATAAAATAATGAAAACAGTTGAAGACATGAAAGTAGAAATTGAATCTCTAAGGAAAACTCAAACTGAAATAAAGCTGGAACGTTTATTTTTTATGGTTTATTTAACTTTATTTTATATGCATTGGTGTGAAGGTGTCAGATCCCCTGGACCTGGATTTTTCAGACAGTTGTGAGCTGCCATGTGGGTGCTAGAAATTGAACCCGGGTCTTCGGGAAGAGCAGTTAGTGCTCTTAACCGCTGAGCCATCTCTCCAGCCCCAAGCTGAAACATTTAAAGCCAAACAAAAAACCTCAGAGGTAAACCTCACCAACAAAGTACAAGACATGGAAGAGAGGATCTCAGGCAATGAAGACAAGGTAGAAGAAATGGATACCTCAGTCAAAAATATGTTAAAACTAAAACAAAACCAGTGGTGGTGGTGTGGTGGTGGTGGCAGCGCAAGCCTTTAATCCCAGCACTTAGGAAACAAAGGCAGGTTAATGTACAAATTCAAGGCCAGCTTGAACTAGAAAGTTCAGGACAGCCAGAACTACACAGAAAAACCCTGTCTTAAAAAACCAAACAAAACTCTAAAAAGTTCTGGTACAAAATATCCAGGAAATTTGGTACACTATGAAAAGACCAAATCTACAAATAATAAAAATAGAGGAAGGAGAAAAAAACCCAAGTCAAAGGCACAGGAAATATTTTTAACAAAATCACAGAAGAAATTTTCCTCAACCTAAAGAGGCAGGTGCTTATTAAACTATATAAAGTATACAGAACACCAAATAGGGCCAGAAAAGAAATTCCCTAGCTGGACAGTGGTGGTGAACACCTTTAATCCCAGGAGAGGCAGAGGCAGGTGGATATCTGACATCAAGGCCAGACTGGTCTCAGAGCAAGTTTCAGAACAGCGGGAGTTACATAGCGAAACCCTGTCTTTAAAAAAAATAAATTAAATAAAGGGAGAGAGAGAGAGAAAGAGAGGAAGAAAGAAAAAGAAATTCCCCATGACAAATAATAAAACACCATACATAGAGAACAAAGAACAATAGTAAAAGCTGCAAGGGAAAAAGATCAAGTAACACAGAAAAGCAGAACCATGGAATAACCCCTGACTTTTTAATGAGATCTCTAAAAGTCAGAATGGAGCATTAGAAGTCCTCTTGCCCAGTCAATCCATAAACCTGTAAAGGCACTGTGTAAAATGTGGGAGGGGTTAGCCACACCTACAGTTGAGTGTATGTTAAAAACAAAGGCACATTTCCTAGACATTGACCTGTATGAATACTAACACAAGAAAGTAACAGGAGGTAAGTGTGGTGATTTGAATGAAAATGGTCCCCATAGGCTCATAGGGAGTGGTATTATCATAGGTGTGGAGTTTTTTTGGAGTAGGTGTGGTCTTTTTGGAAATGGTGTGTCACTGGGGGTGGGCTTTGAGGTTTCAAATGCTCAAAGTAGGTCTAGTGTTGCTCTTTCTTCCTGCTGCCTGTGATTTGGATGTGGAACACTCAGCTACCTCTCCAGCACCACATCTGCTTATGTGCCACCATCCTTCCTGCCATAACAATGGATGATTGGAACCTCTGAACTGTAAGCCAGCCCCAATTAAATGCTCTCCTTATAAGAGTTGCTGTGATCATGGTGTCTGCACAGCAATAGAAGCCCTAACTAAGACAGTACGCTTGATAATATAGCAGGTTCTATGTTAAAAGTCTTGAAGACAGGAGACACAATGATGATGATAATGATATGATGGTGATGATGGCACCAACTATGATGATCACCAGGATCCTGATCCCTATCTAGCGCCTCATCCTGCAGTTCTTCCACCAATACTATTTCTCCAATTCGGCAGCACTTATTTCAAAATGACAAGTACCAGTCTGAAGTGCATTTGCTTGATCATCTAAATGAGAGCTCTGGTAGCTTTCCAACACCTTCTCCATACTGGCTCTGATGGTATCAGCCACCTCATCGAATTGCTTTTGTATCTGCCAATTACCACCAGTGACAGCATTTGAACCTGCATACATACCTGCAGACATTTTGGCCATGGCGGCTGGCAAGGATCCAAGCTAAATACTTTTTTAAGTTATCAAAACCCTTAGATTTAATATGCTAATTATCAGCTCAAAGTAGTCGAACTGCTTCTGCTTAAGTTCTGAGAGCTTTTTTTAACATAAAAATGCAATGCACCTGCATACTCGAACAAGCCCTGTGCATTTAAGGTTGAACTATTCTTTTCATAACATTAAGCACGTTAGGAGAACTAAGACTTTTCACATGCTGATTGCTTTGGTATCCTTTTTACTGAGTAAATTCATCTTACAAATAGTAACAACTTATATTCCATTTCAATCTACTCTAATTCAATGCTATCTAAATATTGCTCATTAATATTAGAATATGATAAACATTTCATTGAAAATAGTCTTTACTAATTAGAATATTAGGAAATAAACAGTAACACTGATGAGCAAAAAGGAAGCCATCAGAAAACCTAAAGCCATTCCTATTCAAAATCACCTTTGAAACAAACTATCAGCAATTCAAATCTTTACTGTCATCTTTAACACCAGATATATACATACACCAAAATAACCATATTTACTACATAGTTTCAAAAGAAAATTCCTAACTAGATGCCTAGAAAAATATACTTGCAGCTGGGCAGCACTCAGGCAGTGGAAGGTGTATCTCTGTGAAGTCACAGCCAGTCTGGTCTACACAGTGAGCTCCAGGACAGCCAGAACCAGGATAAAAAGACCCTCAAAATAAAATAAAACAAAAGAAGGAAAAAAGTATCACTTGCTCACCTTTGTATTTCACACAATCCTAGCAAAGAAAAGATGCTTTCGGATGGCTCAGTAAACTGAATAGTCATTGTCTTAATTATGGTTATCACAGCAATGATGAAACACCATGACCAAAGTATCTTGGGGAGGAAAGGGTTTACTTAGCTTAAACTTCCACATCACTGTTCAACAATGAAGGAAGTCAGGACAGAAACACAAATAAGGCATGAATCTGGAGGCAGGAACTGATGCAGAGGCCATGGAAGAGTACTGCTTACTGGCCTGCCCCTCATGGTTTGCTCAACCTACTTTTTTTTTTTTTTATAGGATCCAAGACCACCAACCCAGAGGTGGCACCATCTACAATAGGCTGGACCTATTACATTAATCACTATAGCCCTATAGGCTTGCCTACGGCCTGATCTTTTGGAAGCCATTTCTCAGGTGAGGCTATCTCCTCTCTAGTGACTCTAGTTTGTGTCAAGTTGATATAAAGCTAGCTCGCACAATCATAGAGAAAACATTTTCTCTATTTTCCATGACTCTACTGTATTTCAAGGATGCGCATCAATTCTCGCAATAAAACAAGAACCTACACAAGTGTTTGACATATTTCAAGAGTTCTCTGAAATAAGAGATGTGCAGAGATGTGTTCCCCGATTCCACACATGGAATGATGCAGTGTTTTGCTGTTGCTGATCTACTATATTTAGATGGCTTTGAATTAAATTATACAGTACATACAGATACAATCTTGAAGGGGTTCACATAATTGCTTCTGACAATCTGGAAACAAAAGCTTCTATTCACAGAAAAGATGACAGGCAACCGGGATCTGACAGGCTAGTTATTTACTGCATTTTCTGCACATTTGAATTTGTAGGCCTCCATAGCCATTAAGCAAAATTAGTTTCATGTCAGCCAAAAAGCCTCACAGGCAACAGTTTGATATCATTAAAAAAACTAGCATCCTCAATCTGTTTGCTCATTAGAAGCCTCTTGGTGAACCAGAGAGATTTTAATTGCACTCTTGTTCTATCAATGTTTAGTCCAGCCCTGAACACTAAAAAATTCCTACAGTGCCTCCTTTTCCTATGTCTAAGTGAACTTGGACACAGTTGAAGAAACTTCCATATCAAACACTCCAGCAGTTCTCTAACCAAAGGAAGCAATTTCAAAAGTACAAATATGGCATTATTTATCCAACTTAAAAAGCAAGTATCCGAAAAAGTATTTTGATCTTTGTGGTAGTCTGAATGAGAATGGCCCCTATAGGCTCAAATAAATATATTTTGAATGTTTGGTTCCCAGTTGGTGGACTGTTTAGGAAGGATTAAAAAGCCTTGTTGGAGGAGGAGTGTCACTGGAGTAGGCTTCAAGGCTTCAAAAGCCCACACTGTTCCCAATCTCGCTCCTTCTGTCTCATGCTGGTAGATAGGATGCATAACGCACCAGCACTATGCCTGCCTGCCTGCCTGCCACCATGCTTCCCACCCATGGTGATCAAGAACTACTTACTGAAATTGTAGCAAGTTCCCAATTAAATGCTTCCTTTTATAACTTGCTTTGTTTGCTGGGCAGTGCTGGCACACGCCTTTAATCCCAGTGCCCAAGAGGCAGACAGAGGCAAGTGATCTGAGTTCAAGTCCAGCCTGGTCTACAGCGTGATTTCCAGGATACACAGGGCTACACAGAGAAACCCTGTCTCGGGGAGGGGGGGGCGGGAAGGTTGCCTTGTTCACAGTGTATTTTCAAAACACAACAGTACAGAAATATGACTCATGGGGCCAGAGAGATGGTTCAGTGGTTGGGAATGCTAGTTACTCTTCCAGAGGACACGGGTTTAAGTCCCAGCACACACATGGCAGCTCACAACCATCTGTAACTCCTGTTCCAGGGGACAGACATACATGCAGGCAAAACACCAATATACATAAAATACAAATAAAAATTATTTTAAAAACACAACAGTAACAATCTTTTCTCCTCTGTCTCTGAATTTACTGTACGTTCTTATGTTCTTAGGCCTTTGCCTTTCTATCTCAACCTCAATTCATTTAGAATCTCCTCAAACATATGTGGCAAAGTTATACTTGTAACAGACGTCACACTGGTCGCTGCCCCACCCCAAAATCCTCATAATTCTTGCCCTATATACTTTCTTGTAGCTATCTAACCTTTGTTTATCAATATAGTTAATGTTTTCAAAAATCATGAGATTAATCCAAGCACTTTGGAGGCAGAGGCAGGTAGATCTCCTTGAGCTTGAGACCAACCTAGTCTCAATGGAAAGTTCCAGAATGGCAAGTTCCAGAACAGACAAGAGATACACAGTGAGACCCTATGTAGGTAGGTAGGTAGATAGATTAACAGAGGCTTCTCTGTAACATTTTCATACATGTACGTAACATGTATGATCACGTACACATCCCTCCTTGCTTTTGTTTGCTCTGCCTGTACTCTCCCCTTGTTCATCTCGTCTCCCAAAATAGTCTCCTTTCTATTTTCATGTTTATAGACAAATAAAAATAAGAAGCTAGAGACTTCACAAGAGGAAACCGTTTTTCTGAAACTGGCTTATTTCATATAAAATGATGATCAACTTCTACTCATTTTAATACAAACAACAACATTTCAATCTTTTCCTGCCCTGTGTACTTTTTACAAACCTTCATGAAGTACTCCACAAATTAGTTGTAGTTGTCTCTGACACAGAAGGCAAGCTCTCTGCAGAGAGTATCTGAACATCTCCTGACAAAGCTAACAATAAGATGGTACACTATAGCACATCTTGAAGTGATGGACCCAAGGACCTCGAAACTTTGTAATGTAGCCTGGTCCTGGCACTGCCTCATACCCCAACAGCTCTAAGGTACCTATTGAAAGCAAGATCACCACCACTACAACAACCCAGCAACCAAGCAGGCAAGCTTAACACAGAATAAAGGATGGAAGACTTCCTCAGAACCAAGATCCAGTGCTAGGGTCATCTTGGCTAGATTGTGCCTCTATTGTTTTGACTGATAATTACACTAAATTACACTCTTGTAATTTATATCCAACATAAAGGGCACTGCCTCGTACATAGTCTACTACAGTACATTTTTAGTTCTTTGACAAAATAAATGAGGACATAATCAGGCCTACCAATGACTCAAGGACCATTAGAATCCTGTCAAAATTAGACAGACACTAGCCAGATTTGCAAGAAAAATCCAGATCCTTAAAAACTATAGAAGAAAAAATGGTCATATCTACCTGTTTTCTATGCTGCCTTTAGCTTCTGATAAAATAAGTTCTTAATTTGATAACAAGGGTAAAAGTCTTCAATATGCTGCTTTATAATAAGAGTACATAACTATTTGTTTTATGTTTTTGAGAAAAGTTTAAATATTAAGTTCCTATAACCATCCAGTGTGATCACAGAATTCTTATCAGTGTCTTGGTCAAGAAGACAAGAATCATTAATAAAGAACATAAGTGATTAACTCAAAGGAGAAGGAAAAGGTAATAATTAGAAGAGACAATTAATTATAAACAGCATGTCTAATTACAGATTTTTCTAGGGGCCTCAAATACTTTTAATTAGTTTTACCTGGTATGTTAATTATTTAATAGAACACAAGAGAATTTTCTAATCATTAGAATTTACTGGGTATGTGAAATCATAATTTAAGTTATCCTTATAGATTTAATAATCGAATGTTCAATAATACATGCTGCAGGAGCTACTTCCGCTCGTTCAGCAATAGCCTTTAAGATACCAGCCCACTGGGGCGTGGTCTCTTTAGTTTTAAAAAAGCAGTGGTAGCCGTGAGCTCCCTCTCTTGCTTCCGGCTGTTAGACTTCGTTCCTGATCATGCAGAGGGCTGTTGTCTGGGACAGTGATCTGTAAGTTTTTCCCTTTAAATAAATAACCATTTTACTAATCACAATTCCAAACTGGTGTGGGATTGTTTTATGACTTACGCTTTCATCTGGCGCCCAACGTTT
>PVIU01013325.1:0-56460 GCA_004026605.1 Ondatra zibethicus | reverse complement strand
GTTCTCTTTTGATCTAAGCAATCTCCCTTTTGTTTTCCTGACATTGAATTGTTCGTTGCAGAAACAAATTTGTCTTATGGATCTTCTCAGATTGTAGACTGGCAAATTATAACATTTTGATCTCATTGAACATATATATCCTATTTCTTTTACAGTTAATAATTAAGTGCTGGTACTGTGATAGACAACTTAGTATGAATGTTCAATCTCCAGTACTAAAAACTTATAATTAACTGAACAATTTTAAAATGAGAATAATAATCAAATCTAGGCTGGAAATCAGCAAGTGTTCCTAGAAAAGGCCAGCTGGTAAATATATTAAGCTGTAAGAGCTCTGACATAGCAGCTAAATTCTGTTAAGAAAACAGGCATGATAGTATATAAAAGTGATCTTGGAGCTGGGAGTATTTCTCAGTGGTTAAAAGTGCATGCCTAGGGCTGGAGAGATGGCTCAGCTGTTAAGAGCACTGCCTGCTCTTCCAAAGGTCCTGAGTTCAATTCCCAGCAACCACATGGTGGCTCACAACCATCTGTAATGAGATCTGGTGCCCTCTTCTGACCTGCAGGCATACATGCAGGCAGAGTACTGAGAATACTGTATACATAATAAATAAATCTAAAAAAAAAAAAAGAGTGCATGCCTAAACTGCATGAGGCCCAAGGTTCAATCCCAGTACCGCAAAAAGAAAAAATAGGAAAGAATTGAGTATAGCTGCGTCCTAAGCAAATTTTATGTACTTAAAAAAAAAAAAACTTGGGGCTAGAGAGATAGCTTAGCGATTGAGAGTGAATATTGCTTTTCCAGAGCACTGGACTTCAGTTCCTAGCACCCATGTTAGGCAGTCACAGAATCTATAACTCCAGCCTCTATGAGCAAATTGCCCATTGCACATAAATACATGCATGCACACACACACCCCACAGTTAAAAATAATAAAAATCTTTAAAACTGCTGGGCATGGTGGTGCACACCTTTAATCCCAAAACTCAGGAGGCAGGAGCAGATTGATCACTGTAAGACAGGTAGATCTTTACAAATTTGAGGCCAGCCTGGTCTAAACAGTGAGTTTCAGGCTAGCTACGGCTACATAGTGAGACCGTGTCTCAAAAACAAAAACAAAATAGACAAAATACCTGGTATGCCCTGATCTAGAGACTTTGAATATCCTCACACTCAGTCGTAGACAAGAACTTTCTGGGGGGTGGGAAGTTTGAGACAGGGTTTCTTTTGCAGCATGTCCTGGAACTCACTCTGTAGACCAGGCTGGCCTCAAACTCTGCCTCCCAAGTGCTGGGATTAAAGGTGTGAGTCACCACTGCCCAGCAAGAATATATTTTTTTAAAGATTTATTTATTTATAGCCGGGCGGTGGTGGCGCACACCTTTAATCCCAGCACTCGGGAGGCAGAGGCTGGCAGATCTCTGTGAGTTCGAGACCAGCCTGGTCTACAAGAGCTAGTTCCAGGACAGGCTCCAAAGCCACAGAGAAACCCTGTCTCGAAAAACCAAAAAAAAAAAAAAAAAGATTTATTTATTATATATACAACATTCTGCCTCCATGTATACCCACATGCCAGAAGAGGGCGCCAGATCTCATTACAGATGGTTGTGAGCCACCATGTGGTTGCTGGGAATTGAACTCATGACCTCTGGAAGAGCAGTCAGTGCTCTTAACCACTGAGCCATCTCTCTAGGCCCCTGCAAGAACTTTTTTTTTTTTCGAGACAGGGTTTCTCTGTGGCTTTGGAGCCTGTCCTGGAACTAGCTCTTGTAGACCAGACTGGCCTCGAACTCACAAAGATCCGCCTGCCTCTGCCTCCCGAGTGCTGGGATTAAAGGCGTGCGCCACCACCGCCCGGCCAAGAATATTCTTTTATGCTGTGCTCCCTTGCTCTGACATCACATCAGGAAGAATATGATCCCTGGATATCTTAGTTTTCTTGTTAGTTGACTTGTAAGGACACAGAGTCTTGCTTAAGCCTCCAGAGTGATAAGATTACAGATGTGCACCTGTGCTGAATATGTGTTTCCATTATTAGGATGGCAGTTCTCAATCTGTAGGTAACTCCTTTGTCAAACTTCTATCTCCAAAAATATTTAATTATGATTCATAACGGTAGCAAAATTACAGTTATGAAGTAGCAACAAAAGTAATTTTATGGTTGGGGTCACCACAACATGAGGTTCTGTATTAAAGGGTCGCAGCATTAGGAAGGTTGAGAATCACTGGTTTAGGATGTTTTGGTTGGGTAGCTCTTGGGAAGCCTGTGCCCGCTTGAGCATGTGTACTACTTCCTCGCTCTTAAATGTCTCTCTTTCCCTCCTCTTCCTCCCCCTTTTCTGTCATTAATGACTTTATTTTTATATGATGATGATGTGTATGGTGGCTTTGCCTACATGTGTGCAGTACCTAAGGAAGCTAGAAGAGGCCATCAAATACCATAGAACTGGAGTTACATATAGTTGTGATTCACCATGTGGGTACTGGGAACAGATCCCAAATCCTCTGAAAGAGCAGCCTGTGATCTTAACTGCTGAGCCATCTTCCCATCTCCTCTCTTTTCCATTTCTAATTTGTTTGCTTGAGACAAAGTCTCATGTGGCTCATGCTGGCCTTAACTACTATATAGCCTAGGCTGGCCTTGAACTTCTGATCCTCCTTCCTCCCCATCTCCTCAGTCAAAGGTATGCACCTTTGTATGAGGTATGCCTTGATCATCTCTCCCCCTTTCTTAACATACATGCTTAAATCTATATTTAAATCTTTTCTTAATAGACCCTCTCAAAAAAAAGTCATGATTGATCAATAGCAACTGCCCTTATTCTTGAAGATACAAGCTGAAATATTGAAATATTTAAGAGTAAATGGTCTTGATGTTTACAGCTTCTTAAATAAGTCTGCAAGAAAATAATGTGTGAAAAAATGTGCACACATACATTAAAGAGAGAAAAGGCAAATGTGACAAAATGTTACCATTTTCTGAATCCTCGGAGGAGGATATGTGGGTACTCACTGTACTAATTTTATAAAATATTTCAGTTGATTTAAAGCTTTTCAAGAGAAACATTGACAAGAGGCCAGCAAGATGCTTTAGTGAGTAGAGTGCTTGCTTCTAAGCTAGACAATCCGAGTTCCCTCCCTGGGATCTGCATGGTGGAAAGAAAGAACCAACTACAGGTTTTCCTCTGACCCTCACATGCTCAGGTGTCTACCCAAATACAAGTTGAAAAGGCCAGGTGTGGTGGTGCATGCCTGTAATCCTAGCCCTCAGGAGGCTGAAGCAGGATTGTGAGTTTGGGACCACTCTGGGCTACATAGTGAGACCTTGTTTCAGAATAAGGATGAAAAAGGTGTGAAATATTAATACCATTAGCTTGTTATATAAGAAAAGGAGTTAAACACTTTATTCCCCTTTATTTATCAGTGTTGAGAGTAAAGATTGGTGTCCTAGCAGTATCTAGGGGTTATCATTGTGTCTTGTTTAGTCCCTGAGAACTTAGAAATCTTTATTTTTATACTTTCTCCCTTGGTTTGTTTTTTTGTTTATGACATGGTCTCATGTAATCTAGGCTGCTCTGAAACTTACTATGTAGCTGAGGATAGCTTTGAACTTCTGATCCTCCTAACACCACCTTTTGAGTGCTGGGATTACAGGCGTACACCACTGTACCCCCAATTTATACATTGTTGGGGATCAAACCAAGAGCCTTGTACATGTTAAGCAAGTAGTCTGCTAACTGAGCTACATCCTCCACTCGTTGGATTTTGAGGCGGCGGCATTTTGCTGTGTAAGACAGCCAGCCTTGAACTCAAGGCGATCCTCTTGCCCTGCCCTCTCAACTGCTGCTATTTACAGATGTGAGCCAGTGTCTGCTTTAGACATCGTCACTGCAGTCTGACTTGCTGTTAGCAGCTCTTCATCCTTGATGTCCAAATTCATTGTATCTTTACACACTAGAAGCCCCATTATCCATATCTTTAAATAGTATGCAGGGGTGTCAAGTATTTTGACATTTCATCTTGTGAAAGCAGTGAGATTGTTGCTACAGTTATTCAATTAGGAATAGTGATTTAGGGCTGGGGCCATAGCTTGTGTTAGAGCACTTGCCTGAGTTCAGTCCCCAGTACCACATACAGAAGAGGAATAACACTTTAGGGTTAACTTTCATAAATCAGGAAGAAAGGGCAAAGAAGGCCTATGATTTTTTTGTTTAATTCTTTTTGAGGAGATAGGGAGCCCCTTGACCTTGAGTAAGAGATCTGTGCATGCAAAGCATGTGTTCTAAGTCATACACCCCAATTCTTTTTTTGGTTTTTCTTATTATTCTTTATTACTATTTTTGTGGGTCTGGTTTTCTTATTGTTTTGTTTGAGACTTGGATCCCAGGCTGGCCCTAAATCAGTTATAACTAAGGATGACCTCCAGCTTCTGATCTTCCTGCCTCCACCTCCCAAGTGTTGCACTTACGCACTTGTATCACTGTGCCCAGTTTCTGCTCTGATTGAACTCGGGGCTTCATACATGCTAGACAAGCACTGTGTCATGTGAACCATATCCCCAGTCCACCACTTGCTAAATTCTTAACATGGCTTACAAGTTTTCTAGGGTCACATGGTCATAAAGCTTACATAGGACTTGAATCAAGGGCCCAAGTGTGTGATTTTGTTGACTTACTGAGGAACCTGATTCTAAAGTGCTACCTGCTAGGATGGTGGGCTGTACCTAAATTTGAACATATATAAGACCTTAAACCCTGCCCCGACAAACTCCCTCCAACAAGGCCACACCTACTCCAGGAAAGCCACACCTCCCAATAAATGCCACTCCCTATGAGCTTATGGGCGCCAATTACACTCAAACTACCACACCCTTGATTGTTGTAGTTTTGACATTTAAAAAAAATTGAGCTAATTACTGAATCTTGAGATAGCTTTAAGGGTTAGGCAAAGAAAGCCAGGTGGTAGTGGTGCATGCCTTTAATCCCAGCACTTGGGTTGCAGAGGCAGGTGGAGCTCTGTGAGTTCAAGGCCAGCCTGGTCTCTGAGAGCTAGTTCCAGGACAGGCTACAAAACTACAGAGAAACCCTGTCTCAAAAAAAAGGTTAGGCAAAGACATTATATGCATGTATGAAATTCTCAAAGAATTAATAAAATATTATTATTTTAAAAATAGGCAGTGGATTTCTCAAAATATTACCCCAGCTTTGTAAGGTGACTGCAAGTTGGGTATGGTGGCACATGTCTTTAATCCCAGAACTAAGGAGGTAGAGTCATATGGAACTCTGTGAGTCTGAGATCAGCCTGGTCTACAGAGTGAGTTCCAGGACTCATAAAATAAAAATGGGACAGCAGATATATATATATATATATATATCTGCTATATGCTGTTGATGGCCTGTAGTTCTAGCTACTCGGATGGCTGAGGCAAGAAGATAGTAAGTTCAAGGCCTGCCTGGGCAACTTAGAGATAGCCTGTCTCAGAATAAGTAGAAAAAGGGCTGGAAATACAGTTTAGTGGAGCACTTATCTACCATACACAAAAGCTCTTGTTTCAAGGTTGCTTTTCAGATAGAGATAGGAATTGGGAAGTTATTACATAGCACACATTCAGGTCTTTTACCTGGTATGACTTGATTTGGGGTTATATGAATGCATCATTCACGGCTCTAAAACCTCCCTCCCCCATGTTAAAGAGGAGTAACAGTGCTGTAACGTGAATATTTTGCTTTGTTTCAGGATCGTCCAGCAATGCAGCTGTATCAACCAGGAGCTCGAAGCCGAAATCGACTCTGTCCCTCTGATGACATCATCAAGC
This sequence comes from Ondatra zibethicus, assembly GCA_004026605.1. Taxonomy (NCBI): domain Eukaryota; kingdom Metazoa; phylum Chordata; class Mammalia; order Rodentia; family Cricetidae; genus Ondatra; species Ondatra zibethicus. Next base: position 50,644 of record PVIU01013325.1, on the reverse strand, counting down.
CTGGAGATTCCCCAATAGACAGAAAGCAGGAAAGTGGTATTAGCCATAGAAAAGAAGGAGGAGAGGAGTGAGAAGACTCAGTGGCCATAGGTGTCCTGACTGTCCAGGCAGCCAAAGAGCACGTATTATGCTATCCAGAAGTGCCTTCAGGGCAAAGGAACAGAGAACAAGGAACGGGGTCGCTGTGCTGGTGGGATGCACTACAGAGGAGTGTAGTGTGTCTAAGCAGGAATAAGATTGCAGGCTCAGAATCGGAAGTACAATTTCATTGTTTTTTGCAGTTTTCACAAGTTAATTTTAATGTCTCAGACAAAGACGGTAGCAAGAACATTGCAAGTTCAAAGGACTTAACTTTGTATGACACAAGCGAAAACAGAGCAGGGGCTAAAATCAACAGGTGTTCTTAATCCTGGCTTAGAGCGTCTTAGCTTGAGTGGAGCAGAAGCACACGAAGTCTTGTCGGGGTCTAACTGTTTTGCATTGTTGGTGATAACTGTTGACTCTGTAGTGTAGAAGCAACAAGCATGTAATTGTAGCACAAGTAGAGTGAAAGAAGCAACAAGCATGTAATCGTAGCACAAATAGAGTGGAAGAGAGATTATGGCTGATGGAAAAGATTTAAATAGTCATGTTACATCTATATTCTGTGTCTGAAGTTTTTGTAATTATAGCTTGTTTTGTTTACTTCTGTGAAATTAGCATCAAAAAATTTGTAAATGTCTTGTTTTGCCTTTAGCAATTTTTTCCTATTAATAGGTGAAGTGTAGTCTTTGGTTAGCTGCTGACAATCTAGTCTTTGTTCTATCTTAGGTCCAATGGCTTGAGTGCATACCCTCTCCAGGAAGAAAACTACACTGATACATCTGTTCCTGTTAAATGGCAGCTTTCAGTCTTAGCTTGTTTTGTATTGCAGTCAATAAATTTTGACTTCATTCAAGTATGAAATTCCACTTATTCACGTTCTGACTTGCTGGTGGGACTGGGGACGGAGCGAGGGGCCTCAAGCATGCTGTGTGCACTCTGCCACTCAGCTATTACCTCTGCAGCCTGAAGCTAAGTGAGTTTATTAACTTTATTAAGTAGCTGTTGCTTTTTAGAAATTAAATAGTTGATACTGAATTAACTTCTTGGAAATTTTGAAAGGGGATAAATGATACTAATTTCTGCCTTCAGTAGACAAGGAGAGGCTTCAACCAAAAGAGAGGTTAGATCACGGCTCACCATTCTTTTACCATAAAGAACGAAATAAAGGTAGACACGGGTTCACACCTGCAATCCCAGCACTCAGAAAGTCAAGGCACTAGAATTGACATGAATTTGAGGTCATCCTGTGCTACATAGCAGGGTCTAGGCTAGCCTGAGCTACAAAGTAAGACTGTCTAAAACAACAATGCACAACATTCTTTTTTCCTCTGTCTTTTACATCGAGTATCTTGATCCCATTCATTTCCCTGTCCCTTCACATCCACCCTCCGCCCCCGTACTCCCCCAAAATAAAGCAAAATTTAAGAGAAGGGAAAAGAAAAAAAGGGAAAAAATTTTAAAAATCTCATCATCAAAGCTGTAGTGTGATTCAGTGAGTCACACAGTAAAGCCTTTTGTCCACACATCTTTACTCCCAAGTGTTCATTGCAAAGAGTCCTTGGTCCGGTTTAAGGTTACTGGTTTCTGCTGCACTGTGGATTCTGGGCCCTGACTGGGACTCTCTTGGATATTCTGTTGTTGCCCTGTGTTGTGGAGATCCTGCAGCTTTGGGTCTGCAGGTCAGGTTTCTTCACGTGCTCCGGCAGATCATAGATGGGGTGGATGTTGAGGCCAGTGAAGTCAAAAGTCATAACCCTGGTTCTGGGCTGGGCTGCTGCAGGGCTGATCACCCCACCAGTTCTGCCCTGTCCTCACCACCAGGGTGTGCTCTCCAGTACTGTCCGGGCCCTGTGCCCCCCCCCCATTCACCCCTTGTGGCAATGAGGGAGGGGTGGGGCCGGTTCTCCTTTCAGGCCCTCAGGGTCTGCTCTTCCACACCTGCACCACCAGGGCCAGCTCTACTGTGTTACCCTGTGAGGTACAGTGGCCTCTCTTTCCAGTGCTGCAGCTGGTGAGGGGTAGGGACAGCTCTCCCACTCTTATGACCCCATGGCCAGCACCTCTACCTGGCTCAGGCATTGATGAGTGGGGGTGCATCTCTCCTCCGCCCACGCTGCCACATGTCAGGTGAGTAATGGAGACAGCTCCCCTTTGCTAGGTCACCCTTACCTCCAAATACCTGGCCAGCTCTGCTGTGCTGCCTAGGCGAGGCAGAGCCCAATTTCCTGAGTGCTGCAGCTGGTAAAGGGGAGGGTCGGCTCTCTCATCTGTTGCAGGCTGTAAAGTGGATCTCCCCCACCCACACCAGTGCATGACATACGTGTAGTGGGCCAGTCAAGAGAGCTGCTGCTTGACTTTCTGCCAGCTCCACCTAAGGTGGCATTGATTGCCCATTTACTCATAGGCTAGCTTGCGGCTTAATATTTCTTCACATTTATTAAAAATAGTTTTAGTCTTTGACAATTTTATACATGTATGCAATGTATCTTTTAAAACCCCATTTTACTGATTTTACGTGTCGGACTGGATTTATGTGCACCAAATAAGTACCTGGCACCAGCAGATCAGATCTCCTGAAACTGGAATTTCAGGCCATTGTAAATTGCCGTGTAGGTGCTGGGAACCGAACCAAGTTCTCTGTAGTGGTGGCAAGTGCACTTAACCACTAAACCATCTCTCCAGCCCACTATGCAATGTCAGTGTATCTTGGTCATATCCACCTTTCTCAGCTTGTAGAAGCCGGTTCCAAGAAGCAGGTAGAAGAGCCACTAACAATAATTGAAAGAGAATCACCCAAAACTGAGAGAGTACTTCCAAATAAGGGAAATTTTCAGGAGAGTGGCTCAGTGTGTCCCTTGCCTCAGAAAGGTTAAGGAACAGAAGTATGAAGTTGTCACTGGATTTGGCAGTGCTTGATTATTAGTAAAGTGGGCAGAGGGAAACTGTCATAATGCATGGTGACTGGTAAGTGGGGAGCAGAGATGGGGGCAAATGGGTCAGAAGAGATTAGAACTTGAGAAACATCTAAGAACTCATCTAATTTTAGATGGTCATTGAAGCCACAGACATGGATTCTGTCACTTAGCCAAAGAGAATGAAGTAGGGACAGAAATAGATCTAGATTCCAGGCTGAAAGAATTCTAACATTCCTATACCAATAAAAAAAAATGTTTCTATAAGGATGACAAGAAGTAGCCATGGAGTGGGAGAAAAACCAAATATTCTGGTGCTACTTAATCTGAAAGGATGTTTCAAGAAGTAATGGCCCTGGATATAGAGGAACAGACCTATAATCACAGCACTTGGAGATCAAGAGTTCAAGGCTATTCTTGGCTACATCATAAGTTTGAAGCCAGCCCAGGCTATATGAGACCGTATCTCAAAACACGAAACAAAACAAAAACAAAACAGTAGTAGCAGACAGGGCTGTGAATAACGCTTGGTGATAGAGCAAGCAAGGCCTTGGGTTCATACTCCAGTCTGCACTGGGGAAAGGGGAGTGGCCAGCAGAGTTAAATGCAAAAGAAAACTCAATTATGATACTTGAAGAGAGCCACAGAATGTGGTGGCTTCTAGACTTAATGGCCTGGCATTTTGAAAGTCATTGGGTTGAGACTAGATTCACTTAGCATTTATAGCTTTTTATAGAAGTCTAACCATGAAATAAAACAGACAAATGGTGTTGATAAATGGTTATTTTTAATATAAGAAACACTAAAATTTAGTATTTAGACGTCTAAGAGAAGGGATACCCAGGAGAATAACCAATAGTGTAGTTTTCTTGCAAAGGCAGCCAAAATAGAAGCGAAGTAGAGGTCAGAGGAGCCTGCCTTGGGAAAAAGGCTACTCCCCAACCATCAGTAATGAGTTGGCAGCGCCTGCCTCCTCTCTGGCCGGTTAGCAAGCAACTGAGTAAACTCAAGGCGGTTTTCCCGTCAGCACCTCCCTCTGGTCTTGCCTGGCCAGAGTCAAGGCCTCTTTCCCGCCCCTTCGAATTTCTTCCACTCTCTATTCACTTCCTGTTCACTGTGTGCCAGTCACTAGGGACAAGGAAAGAAAACCAAGTCCTTGTCCTTGAGTAACTCAGCTACGCCAGTGACTGGAGAGCAGTGGAATTAAACAACTGGGGTTACAGTGTGAGCAGGGCAGTGAGAGGACAGATGATCTGGGAGTCTCCTGCCTGGAAGCTGCCAAGTGTGGCTGAGGAAACCCCCTAAACTGGATGGACTGGTTGAGAGCGTGGCAGGGCCCAGCCCTCCTCCCTCTGAGCAGTTGTTAGGTCTTAGCAACCCGTGTTGTTTTCAGGAAGCTGCCTTTCTTTCACTTTCTACTCTGGAGATTGATCCTGGTGATGGGGGCACAGGCCTTGAGTCCCAGCACTCACGAGGCTGTAGCAGGCAGATTTCTGTGAGTTCAAGGCCAACCTCAGTACCTGGTCAGCCAGGGGCGTGTACCGAGGCCGTGTCTCAACCTCAGACCCATCCCAAATCATAGTACCTCCTCTTAGCCACAGGGCTATTTCTCCAGCCCTAACTTTAATTTTTATTGTATTTATTTTGTAGAGCTGTTTGCACGTGGCATGGCATGTGTTGAGGTCAGAGGGCAACTTTTGGACTTTGGGGGATTGGTTCTTGGTTGTCAGATTTAGCCACTGAGCCATTTTACTGCCACCTTTTTTTTTTTTTTTGTCAAACTTTAGTTTGTCCCCTTGCTGTCCCTCTCCACACTTTTATTTATTTATTGAGACAAAGTCTCTGTATACAGTTCTGGCTGTCCTGGAACTTGCTCTGTACATCAGGCTTGCCTTGAACACACAGATTCACCTGCCGAGTACTGAGATTAAAGGCATGTGCTGCCATGTCCCACCTTGCTGCCATAAATCATAATTTCTTATTATTTATAATAATAAACTTACAGGAGCCAGGCATGATGGCACATTGTCTATAATGCTGGTACTCAAGAGGCTGAGGCAGAAGGATTGCTATAAATGTAAGGCCAACCTGAGCTATATAGTAAGCTTTAAGAAGTCCTGAACTACACTGTAAGACCCTGTCTCAAAAAGCCAACAAAAAAGAATAAACTCATAAGAACTGGACATGTCTCAATGGTAGAGTGCTTTTCCTAGCATTTTCCTGGGTTCCATCCCTAGCCATACATGCACACACACACACACACACACACACACACACACACACACACACACACAAATAAGTAAGCTTATAAATAATGGTGGGGGGGTGGGGAGGAGGTGTCATTCCAGCCAGATGGTGGTGGTGCACACCTTTAATCCCAGGACTAGAGGGGCAGAGGCAGGTGTACGTACCTCTATAAGTTTGAGGCTACCCTGGTCTACAGAGCTAGTTCTAGGACAGCCAGGGACACACAGAGAAACCCTAAAACTAAAAAACAAAAAAAAAAGTTCATTCCATTTGGTTTTTTTCTTCAGGCACAGATTTAATTTTTATGGCTAATTGTTTTGAATTTGTATGGTGCTGGTGATTAAATACAAACCCTCACCTGTGCTCAGCTCCTGGTTTCTTTGGAATTAAAGACAGAATGGAGAAGATTCAGAGGGCACTTGAGTCTTTTTTTGTTTGGTTGGTTGGTTTTGGTTTTTCTTTATTATGTATACAGTGTTCTGCCTGCATGCCATAAGAGGGCGCCAGATCTCATTATAGATGGCTGTGAGCCACCATGTAGTTGCTAGGAATTGAACTCAGGACCTCTGGAAGAGCAGCCAGTATTCTTAAACTCTGAGCCATCTCTCCAGTGCTGGTTTTGGTTTTTCAAGACAGGGTTTTTCTGTACAGCCCTGGCTATTCTAGAATTTGATTTGTAGATCAGGGTGGCCTCGAATTTAGAGATCCATCTGCCTCTGCTTTTTTCACAACTTCTGGGATTAAAAGTGTAGGCAACTAATTACGCCCTGCTTGTTTGTTTATGAAGCTTCAGGACCATTTAATTAGAATTTGAGAAGAAGCCAAGTGGTAGTGGCACAGGCCTTTAATCCCAGAATTTGAAAGGCAGAGACAGGCGGATCTCTGTGAATTCGAGGCCAGCCTGGTCTACAGAGTGAGTACCAGGAGAGGCTCCAAAAGCTTCAAAGAAACCTATCTCAAAAAAGAAAAAGAATTTGAGAAGAAACACACACACATAGCAAGCTGTAAAGTTTGACAGCTGCTAAGAAAAGATAGAGATTTATTTATGTATGTAGACAGGGCCCACTGTATTGCCTTGGCTGGCCTGGAACTTGCTATGTATCCCAGGTTGGCTTCGAATCATAGGACTCTTCCTGCTTCAGCCTCCTTACTGCTGCGACTATGGCCCCTACACCACCATTCCCAGTTTAGTAATCTCAGCCTTTAATTAAAAAAAAATGTTCTTCTATTCTTTTTCTTTTCTCTTTTGTTGTTCTTTTGCAGATGGGAAAAGAAGAGCAAGAATCTCTTTGTGAAGCCTTCCTCTGGCATTGTTTAGAAACTTAGAGATGAGATTTGCCTATAACATCATCGCGACAGAGTCGATCCCTATTTGTACTTGATGCTAGGTGGTGGTGGCACATGCATTTCCTCTCAGCACTTGGGAGGCAGAGACAGGCGGATCTCTGTGAGTTCAAGTCCAGCCTGATCTACAGAGTGAGTTCCAGGACAGGCTCCAAAGCTACAGAGAAACCCTGTCTCGAGAAACAACAAAAGCTATCTGATAATGACTGTATAGGCGGCGCCACTTGTGTGTTGAACTATCTGCAGAAACTATCACTTCCATGGGTCTGAGCCTTTGCTCTTTCTCCGTGGGCGCTGATAATGCATACAGCACCGAACACTCCATGAGCTGTCTCGCTAGCCATGACAAGCTAGCTGCTCCGCTGGGAGAACTGAAGCTAAAGGAAATAGGAGAAACTCCAGAGCTGAAGGCAGTGTGTGCTGGGTATTGGTGAGGTAGTGAAGGATGGCTTGGATGTTCATGAAGTTCTCAGGCCTTGCATGTCAAGAACCGGTCCCCTTCCCCAGCAGGCATACACAAGGTAGTTTTGAGAATAATTTAGCACTGATAAAACTTTAACTTTTTATGATATTCACAGATATTATCTTTAGTTTTCAGTTTTGTTATATAGTAATATTTCTTGAGATAAGGTCTTAATATAACCTAGGCTGACCCACAGCTCATCATCCTCCTGCCTCTGCCTCTTGAGCATCATAGGTATACACAACTTCTGTTTTATTTACAAAGCACATGTGTGGAGGTTCATGCTTTCCACCTTTTTGAGGCAGGACTTCTCTTGTTTCTGTTACTGTGTTGAGCACTCCAGGCTAGCTGGCCCTCAATCTTCCAGGTGAGCACTACCTACTGTGCTGGAGGAATGTTCAGGGTTACATATACATATCACTGCATCCAAGTTTTTTTTTTTTATTCTTTTTCGAGACAGGGTTTCTCTGTAGTTATGGAGCCTGTCCTGGAACTCGTTCTGTAGATCAGGCTGGCCTTGAACTCACAGAGATCTGCCTACCTCTGCCTCCCAAGTGCTGGGATCAAAGGCATGCACCACCACCGACCAGTCAACTTTCTTTTCTTTGAGACAGGTCTCTCTATTCTGAAAGTCTTGTGAGAAGACTATGAGAAGATGCAAGCAGTTTAGTGACCCCAGAGCTTACTCATGTGATTCAGTCCCAATTTCCCTCACTCTACCATCTGGCCTGTGAAATATACACCAGGGGAAAATCTCCCCCACACCGAACCGTGGAGTCCTCTGAACCTCATTATTTCTCTGAAGTAGTATTGGCTGTCCCTGAGTTCGCTATGTAGACCAGGCTGGCCTTGAACTCACAGAGACACTCCTGTTTTTTGCCTCCCGCGTGCTAGGATTAAAGGTGTTGGCCACCACGTTTCAGGACTTGAACCAGAGTTGTCAAGGTTGCATTCATTTTATTTAATTTTATGAATGAGTGCTGTGCATGTACACCTGCGTGCTGGAAGAGGGCATCAGATCCCGTTGTAGATCCATATGGGTGCTAGGAATTGAACTCAGGACCTCTGGAAGAGCAGCCAGTGCTCTTAACCTAACCGCTGAACCATCTCTCCAGCCCCATGGCTAGTGCTTTTATCCACTAACCATTTCCCTGGCCCCGTATATGTCTTTTTTCAATTAAAAAAAAAAAAAAATATATATATATATATATATATATATTTCTTCTGGTTGTGTCAGTGTGTTTCTACATAGGGGATATATAGACGTAAATCGTGAATGCTGGTGCCTGTGGAAGCCAGAGGCTTATTTGTTTCCCTGGAGCTGGAGTTTCAGGCATCTGGGAGGCGCCTAAGCGGGTGCTGGGAAGGAGCTTACAGAACCGCGGAGCAATGACTTCAGCTCCCTCCCTCTTCCCATACGCCCGCTCGCCCATCACCCAGAAGGTGCACTCCCAACCCTTAGCCCCGCCCCTCGCGTTAAGCTTCCTCCCAAAGAAGGGCGGAAGTCACGGCGCTGGAAAGTGACGGCAGCCCTTTCCCCGCCTTCCTCAGCGTTGGCCCCGCCTCCTCGGTTTCCCGGGTTTTGCTAAGGGCTTTTACTTTGGCACCTCTCAAAGGCCACCTACCCCAGCCACGAAAGGAGTGCCCCCAGGACCCTGACGGTCGCCTAGGAGAACATATCCACTGAAGCGGAGGCCTGGGAATTATGTTTCGTATAAATCCCGCGCACATTCCCACGGCCCCATGGGAGCTCGGGGGCGGGGCTAGGAAAGGCGCGTGGCGTCACCGCCTAAGCTCCACCTCTAGCTGCGTCTTCTAATCGCGTTCTTCCGGCCGAAGCCTCCTCTTCGCCTTTACTCCGCCATCGTACTCCATCTGCCTGTCCCGGCTTCTCGCCATGGTAAGATTATCGGCCGCCATCCCTTCCTAGGCAGCTTCCCTGAGACCGCAGGCTACCATGACTTTACGATGGGATTGCGCAGCATCGAGGGGCGGGCGCATTTTCAGCTTTGGAGTGTTTTTTATTTTTTTTGTGGGTGTTAGTTTGACCACCGCGCGGATCGCGGGCGGGCTGCTCATAGTCAGTTGGCGAGCAGTGCAAAGTGTTCTTGATTCGCCTAGCCTCGAGCCGATTATCCTTGGTAAAAAGAGAGCTTGGGGCCACTCGTAAGGCGCGGCTGATTGAACCCTAGCTTTCCCTTGGCTTGCACAAAGAGCACTGGGTCAGAGGGGGGCTTGCACAGGCAGCTGTCCATAGTAAATTAATGGGACTTAACGAGATCCTGTGGAAGCGTCTGCCAACAGTACATCAGTCGATGCCCTACTGACAGTGTTTATGGGCTTCTAGGTTCAAAGTGGGACTCGTAGCTGCATTTGTTCAGGAAAATCTAAAACTTCTACAGTGGTTCAGGAGGAGTGTACACTGCCTTTTCAACGCCTACTGAGTGGCGAGTGCTGCATAATCTAGATTACCCGGACAGCGTCCCTTGAAAGAGACTGCTCATTTCAAAAGCAGAACGCCTAGAGTTACTGACTTAAATGATTGGACGGGATTGACCCAACGCCATCTCTTAGTTGCAGTAAATTAGTTCCCCCTGCCTTAGCTATTCTGCTTGTCATCTGAAGCACAGCAGGATAAACAGTAAATTAGCACGATTTTCGAGCAGACAGAACATGGGCTTAAAACCTGGTGCTGTAGCTAGGCGGTGGTGATGCACACCTTTAAACCCAGCATTCAGGCGGCAGAGACAGGCAGATCTCTGAGTTTGAGGCCAGCCTGGTCTACAGAGCGAGTTCCAGGACAGGCTCCAAAGCCACAGGGAAACCCTGTCTCGAAAAATCAAAAAAGAAAAAAAAAACCCAACCTGACTCTGTAATTATCACTATTGACCTAAGACAATTGAGTTTAAGCCATGAACTCTGACTTCAAAGAAATAACGAGGTTCAGACGACTCCACGGTTCGCTGTTGGGGAGATTTTCCCGGGTGTTTATTTCGCAGGGCAGATGGTAGAGTGAGGGAAATTGGGGCTGAATCACACGAGTAAGCTCTGGGGTCACTAAACTGCTTGCATCTCCTCGTAGTCATCTCACAAGACTTTCAGAATCAAGCGATTCCTGGCCAAGAAACAAAAGCAAAATCGTCCTATTCCTCAGTGGATTCGGATGAAAACGGGCAACAAAATCAGGTACGGCCCCCAGTGCCCCGCTTGCGGTTCTCCAGCTCTTACATGGTTTGGGGTGTGTGGATTCGCAGGTGGAAGATAGCATGCAGTGCCAGCCATTCTCTGCTTACCGTGCTGCGACTCCTCCTGTGGGGGTGGGGGGTGCACTGTTAGAATTTAGAAAAAGCGGCACGCGAGAGAAAGACGCCGTGAGACAGTTCATGTGGAGGGGTTTTTATTAGGAAAAGGGAGAACGACCTCTGGGGACAGGAGTGGCAGAGGAAAAGAGATTCTGAGACAAAAAGAAGGGAGGAGGCCACGGGAACTTAGTGAATGTGTACAGGTGGGGCTCTTAGTGGCTGAAGATTGTTCCAAGGCCAGGCCGATGCACGTGGCTGGGGACAGCTTTCAGGAATCACTTCTCCATTAACCAAGTGGATCCTGGGAATCCAACTCAGGTCATTGGGCTCCAAGGAAGTGGCTTTGTGTACTTAACCTCGTAGAGAGCCCCTGAAATCCTCCCACAAACCTTTTGTAAATGTTTTGTTGGTTTTTCCAGTCACAGCTAGGCTTTGGGGGCAGGCAGGTGTTTCTCAGTTCCTTACTAATTTCCCTGTGAAAGCTTGAGGAGATTGACTTCCCTGGTGGGAAACCTTTGAATTGGCAGCTTCAGAAGAACTGAGGGCTCCTGCAGGCAAGGGAACTGCCTTACTGAGTTCAGTCTGAAGCTTGGAGGGAGGAGAAATAGGCATGAGAAGTCCTGACAGTTTGCCAGGCAGCCAGTAACAGTTCTGATAGTTAATGTGTGTATTGCTTTAATCATTTGTGTGTGGGATGCATGCCCACATGTGGTCAGAGGCTGTTTTGTGGGAGTTGGTTCTCTTTGACCACGTGGGTTCTAGCGACTGAATTCAGTGTTGTGTTTTTTTTTTGTTTTGTTTTGTTTTTTGAGACAGGGTTTCTCTATGACTTTGGAGCCAGAATAGGAACTAGCTCTTGTAGACCAGGCTGGCCTTGAACTCACAGAGATCCGCCTGCCTCTGCCTCCCAAGTGCTGGGATTAAAGGCGTGCGCCACCACCGCCCGGCTTGAATTCAGTTCTTAAACCTTGAGAGTAAGCACTTTTATGAGCTATCTTGCCCTGGCTACTGGTTTTGTGGGTTATGCACAGACAGGGTCTCCATAGTCCAGACTGCCTGGGAGCGAATTTGGGAGTGGTTGTTTTTATGGATTTGTTTTTGAGACAGGATCTCAATATATAGACCAGGCTGACCTTGAACTCAGATCTGCCTCCCAAGTGCTGGGGTGTGGTTTCTGCTGGGGATCAAATTGAGGGTTTATGTTCTCAGTTAATTTAGCCACTTGAACTTGGAAGTCAGCTCCCCACTCTGGCCTTACACTCTAGTTAATAGATATCTTCCATCTACTGGTGCTGCCTTTTTTAGATACACGTACATGTATTTAGAGATTGCACAATGAGGACTGGGCTTGAAAACCTATAGTCTTACCCCCATGTAATGCTAAGGAAAGCTTTAAGGTTCTGGGCAAACTGTTCGTTTGCTGATGGAAGTGTGTTTTGCTTTTTGAGGCAGTCTTGTGTAGCCTGAGCTAGCCATCCTCTCAAGCGCTGAGATTACAGGTGTGAGCCAACACATACTTTGTAAATACATGAGCCTGTTTCCTAAAGCCCTGGCTGATGAGAGTAGTTGATATTTGGCTTAGCTGTATGTCCTAGAGTTGTGATGGTGTTTTGTTGGGTGAATTATATACCCTAACCCACAGTTATCTATTTCTGGCTTGCGTTTATGGGTACTATGGGTTTGAGCAAGGGCCACCTGCTTACTCTACTCAGCAAGTTCTCTGTGTGGAACTGTAACCCCCACTCCTCTTCCAACTTTGAAAACTTAAAGCAGGTCGCAATTACAGTGCTTCATCTTGTGGGAGTACTGCCATTATCCTGCTGAAAGAAAAGCCATGTGACTGTTTCTGATTTTACCTTACTGGGAGTAAAATCATGACACCTTGACACGAACAGCAAATTATCTGCAATTTGGGAGATGCTTTCTCCTATCTGAATGAGTTCTGGGGGTGAATTCTGGTTGCCAGGTTTGCACAGTAGGCACCTTCCCCAAGGAACCATCTTGTTAGCCTTTGCAGGAGCCTTTGTATGTGGTCCATAGGAGGGGTTCAGACTATATCTGCATCTACCCTGTCTAGATCTGTGGATCAAAAGGAAGGGGCTTTGGAGAGAAAGCTTTTCTATTTCTCCCATTCCACTTAGAATCACATTATCTGACCCTGCACCGCAATGTGGTTATTGGACCTGGAGTTTCCCAAATGCTTGGTTTTAAGGCAGGGTCTCAGTAGATTGCCTGCCCTTGCACTCAGCTGTGTAACCCATATGGGCTTTGAATTTTCAATCCTCCTACCTCAGCAGCCAGAGAGAAGTTAGGGTTGGCAAAGCTTGTTCTGCTTTGAATCCTCTTGGTTTGACTTTACGGTTTTTGTAGTCCAGGCTGGAATTAAAGGGGTGCCTCCACTGTGTCCTGCACTTTTTTTTTTTAAACTGGATTGCCCCAGCCCATCAATTCCTGACATAGTTGACTAAACCCAGGGCCATGCACACATGTCTTGGCTATGTAGGCCTGGCTTGCCTGGACCTCTTTCTAGTAAGCTTGTTAAATTATCCTATTCCCTAAAAGGCCAAATCTGATAAATACGAGCGGCTATATTATGACCGTACCGCCTTGTAACTTGTGTCTTCATTCTCTGCAGGTACAACTCCAAGAGAAGACACTGGAGGAGAACAAAGCTGGGTCTGTAAGGAGTCAACAATGGCAAGACAATTTACGCTAAATTGTGGTCCTGGATGAGTGTTATAAGATGGAGTTCAACGTTTTCAACCTGGAGACTTGATCATGTTTAAGTTGGGAGTGGTTTCTCCAGTAATAAAATGTAGAACCTTTTGAACTACTGTTCTGGTTTGTAAAGTTCTGAATTTCCCCCTTTCCCCTGCCAGACCTAGTAAGCTAAGCTTCTGCTTCTGTGGTGCATGTGGAGAGTTGTTCTCTGGGAGCTAGAGAAGCTGGTACTTGGTGCTCTTGCAGAAGCCCTGGATCTGGATCCTAGCACCCACAGCTCACACGATTATATTACACCAAGTTCAGGGTGATCCCCTCTGTGGGTGCTGCTGACGTATATGTAGGCAAGTAACCATGCACATAAGTTACTGTGCACCTTGGTTAAGATTGTGACTGTTCACACATGTATGACCCATAGTGTTGTGTGGAGGTAGGTCAGAGGATACCTTTAGAATTGTCTTTAGCTTGTATGTATGTTCCAGCTATTGGATTCAGGTTGTGTGGCAGGGACTTTACCAACTACCAACTCAATAGGCCCCCACTTGTATATAGTATGCTTTAACTACTTATGCTGGAGATGGAGCCCAGGGTCTCATGTAGGCAAGCACCCTTAGCAACTGAACTGCATCCCCAGTCCTCTAGCAGCGGTTCTTAACCTGGGGTTGAGCCACCCTTTCACATATCAGATACTTACATTATGATTCACAACAGTAAAATTAGTTATGAAGTAGCAATGAAAGGAATTTTATGGTTGGGGATCACGTGAACTGTGTTAGAGGGTCACACCATTAGGGAGGTTGAGAACCGCTGCTCTGTAGGCATTTTTTCTTAAATATTAGATTTATGTATGAATGTACTACAAATGGTTGAGAGCCACATTGTGGGTGTGGGTCCCTGTAAGAACTAGTTAGTGCTCCCTGCTGAGCCATCTCTTCCAGATCCTGTTGGCTAGTTTTTGGTGATTGATAGTAGGAATCCTAGAAACTGCAGCCTGCTGTCCTCTCACAAGATAGCCCAGGCTGGCCTTCGTCCACCTAGGTGTTGGGATCACAGGTGTGAGTCAGCACACCCACAAGCCAGGGTCTCCAACTGCTTCTGCCTCCCAAGTGCCAAGCCCAGGCTTCTGCATATTTAAACATTTGAAAGCCATGAAAAGAATATCTGAAAATTCAAATTTGTATATCTAAAAGCAATCATTTGAATTTACATTTATTTGAGGGTGTGTAGCGTTTAGGGGTCCAAACAACTTGTTGAAGTGAGTTTTCTACCCTGTGGATATACCAGAGGTCCAACTTAAGACAGCAGGCCCGTTCTGAGCCCCTTAAGTGGATTTCAAGGGTAGATTGGCCAGCAAAGTGTGAAGTTTTTATAAATGAACCAACCTCTGCTGGGTTCAAGTTCATGTTTGCTTAGAGGTGCTTATTCTTGACATTGCCTGACTTACTACACAGCTGCCAGTAAAATACCTGCTGGTCGTGGTGGCAGTGTTTTGGTGGGGATTATTTTGTTTTGTTTTTGATCCCGGGGTCATCTTGAACTCCTGAAGCAACCCAGAGACCTAGAAACTCCAGATCTTTGGCTCATGTCTCTTTTTTTTTTAAACTTTTTTTTTTTAAAGATTTATTTATTTCTTATGTATACAACATTCTGCCTCCATGTATGTCTGCAGGCCAGAAGAGGGCACCAGATCTCATTACAGATGGTTGTTAGCCACCATGTGGTTGCTGGGAATCGAACTCAGGACCTCTGGAAGAGCAGCCAGTGCTCTTAACCACTGAGCCATCTTTCCAGCCCGGCTCATGTCTCTTTACTCCATCAACATGGGGCTAGGGTGTAGATAGAACACTGGCCTATCGTGTGTACTCCTGGGTTCTCTTCAGCACAGCAAAAATAATCCTCAAAGCTGTCATGGATGGCAGTTCTTTTAAATCCACAGCAGAGAGACTTGATAGAATTATGGTAGTCACATGAAAAAATTTTAAGCATTCTGATGTATGTAAAATTTCAGGGTTAGAGAGATGGCTCATTGCTTAAGATCATTTTGAAGGACCAGTTTGACTCCCAGCACCCACACTAGGTGCCTCACGACCACCTGTAACTAGCTCTAGAGGATTCAGTGACTCTAGCCTACTCTAGTACCTACAAATTATGCACACAGACACACAAATGGGTAATTTAAATATAACATGCATTATTTATAGTTAGGTATGATGGTACATGCCTTTAACCTCAGCATTCCAGATACAGGTGTGTGAGTTCAAGACTAGCCTATATAGATCCTGTTTCAAAAAAAACCTAATAATTACTATTTAAAAATTTTTTCAGTGGAAGTTGGGATAGCATTCTGACAACCTTGGAGGCTAAGTGGCAAGGCCAAGATGACACTAAAGGTATACCAGCCTTCTCTTGGGACCTTGAATAGCTATGGAAGGTGATAGGGTGGTATAATACTGCCTATCCATTGACCTGGAAAAGGCAGCAGCAGAATAGTTGAGAGTTAACTGTGGGTTCAAAACCAGGAGTGAGCCTCAGTGGAACAGTCTGCAAACTGGAACCTCCCTTGTGTGAGGTAGAAAACTCAAAAGTGCTAGGTTTAGCTGTAGGAGTTTTGTTTATCAAGACGGTTTCTCTGTGTAGACCAGGCTGGCCTCGAACTCGAGATCTGCCTGGCTCTGCCTTCCCAGTGCTGGGATTAAAGGTGTGTGTCACCTTTAAATTTTTTTCAGATGGTCTTACTGTGTAGATCAGGATGACCTCAAACTCAAAAGATTTACCTGCCTCTGCCTTGTGAATGCTGGAAGTGTGTCACCACACCCAATCTGTTGTAGAATGTCTTAGGGAGGGTGAAAATGTAGTAGGGTTTTAATTCCCTCCCCCAGCAGTATATGCTACATGCTGGATACAGTATAACAACCTGAGATTGTGGGAAGAGGGGTGCTGTGATGGGAGCCAGTTCAAGGAATGAGAAGGTGCTGGGCCCTTCCTGTTCCAGGGTTCTAACTCAAAGAAGGCAGGATGACATGAAAAAAAAATCCTGGGTATTGAAGTCAACTGGGCTTGGGTCCCAGCTCCATCTCTGAAACACTTGTGGAAATTTGCCCTCAGGAAACAAAAATCCCCTAGGTGTGGTGCTTCACAGCTATGGTCCTAACACCTGAGAGGCAGAGTTAGGGTTGCCAGCCTGCTAGAAAGTGAGGGTCAGGCCAGTGGGTAGTGGTTGCCTAGCATGTGAGTGAAGCCTTGGCTTCAGTCGCCAGCACCACATAAAGCAGGAGTGGTGGTGGTGCACATCTGCAGTCCCAGCATTTGGGAGGCAGAAGCAGGAAAATCAGAAGTTCAAGGCCAACCTGAGCTACAGAATAAACAGGTCGGTAAAATTTTCTTACAAATCTATGTAGAAGACTAATTCTTTTATTAAAAAATTAAAAATTGAAGTTATATGTATGTGTGTGTGCACTATATTCCTAGTGAACTCGAGAGACACAAAAGGAGTTAAAGGTGGGTGTGAGCTGCCTGATGAGGGTGCTCGGATCTGAACTCAGATACTCTGTAAAAGCACCAAGAACTTAATCACTGAGCCACTCCAGCACGTACTTTTATTTTTAACTCTGCATATGTGTGTCTCTGCATACATAAGTGCATTGTTCACGGATAACAGAAGAGGTTGGGCCCAGTAATGGTGCACGCCTTTAATCCCAGCACTGGGGAAGCAGAGGCAGGCAGATCTCTGAGTTCGAGGCCAACCTGGTCTGCAGAGAATTTCAGGACAGCTAGGGCTGTTACACAAAGATACCCTGTCTCAAAAAAAAATGGGGTGAAGTGGGGGTGTGTTGGATCCCCTGGAGCTGGAGTTACAGGTGTTTGTGAGCTACCTGATGGTGCTGGGAACTGAACTCTAGTCCTCTGCCAGAACAGAATGCACTCATTAACTGCTAAGCCATCTGTCCAGTCCCTATGCAAGGCCAATACTAACAGCTAAGTCTCCCATTTTACACATGAGAAAAAAAGTTAAACTTTATTCTTCCTAATGACAATTAGGTGATTTTTTTTTTTTTTAGAACAGGGTCTCATGTATCTCATGGTGGCTAAGAACTCACTATGTAGAGAAGAGTGGCCTTGCCAGACGGTGGTGGCGCACACCTTTAATCCCAGCCGGCAGATCTCAGTGAATTTGAGGCCAGCCTGAGTGAGTTCTAGTCTTGAAACCCTGTCCCCCCCCCTGAAAAAAAAAGAGGAAAAGAATGTCATTGAACCCCTGCCCTCATTCCTTCACCTAAGAGCTGGGATCACAGGCGTGTGCCGCTCTGCTGGGTTTTCAACTACTCATTAGCTTGGACCATGCTAGGTAGCAGTTAGCAAGGCTTTGTTTAATATAAAATACATTTTGTAAATTCGTGGAGATACTGGGTATGGTATCATTTATACTTCTGCCTGACAGTCTGACAGTGACTGACAGCTCACACCTTTAACCCCAGCACTGGGGAGGCAGAGGCAAGCAGATCTTGTGAGTTTAAAGCCAGCCTAGTCTACAGAGTAAGTTCCAGGACAGCCAGGGCTACACAGAAAAACCCTGTCTCAAAAAAAAAAAAAAAGGCTGGAGAGATGGTTAACAGCTCTGCCTGCTCTTCCAAAGGTCCTGAGTTCAATTCCCAGCAACCACACGGTGGCTCACAACCATCTGTAATGAGATTTGGTGCCCTCTTCTGGCCTGCAGGGATACATGCAGGAAGAACACTGTATACACTGTATACATAGTAAATAAAATTAAAAAAAAAAAACATTACACTTCTTGGATGATATTCTCTTCAGGAATGGTTAACAAGCATCAAGCCCCTAGCTACGCAATAGTGGAATATTGGGGAAGCAGCCTTAAGTGTGATCTGCAAGGGTACCACAGTCAAGACTGCAGGGCTCTGTTTGGATCGAGGGAAATGAAGTAGTCAACCAAGAAAATTAAACACAGCCCATGAGGGGTGATTTTGTCCCTAGGGACTTTTGACAAGGTCTGGAGACAGTTCTGGTTGTAACTATGAGGGCAGTTGCCACTAAAAGTGTCCACCAGGAATGCTTTTGAACATGCTATGACTTGCAGGGGTCAGTCCTCCGCAACAGAATTATCCTGCCCCAAATACCAACAATGCCAGTGCTGAGAAAGGCTGCTCCCATAGCCCTACCCTGCCAGCCAGAGTGAGCTCTGCCAGACAACATTCACCCCCTGCCTCTGCTTCTTTCACAGTGCTCTCGGGACAAAGCTCATTCCCTGAAATGACTCAAAAGGAGTACAGCATGTTTCCAAACTCCTCTACTTACTAAGCTGGGTTCCGCCACATGGGTCTGCCCCTCACAGTACCAGGTGCCCTTCCCTACTGGGAATGCTGTTCCTCTTCCTAACTCCAGGCTGTTCAAGTGGTGGTTGACTTTATATGGCCACAGGGAGACTTCCTGAAGTTCCCATCTCCTCCCAGTCCAGGTAGGCCTACCTCTTCAACCAGCTTCTGGATTTTTTTAACCTCCCAGCTGTAATTGTAAACTTGCACATGTGGTTGATTCATTGATGTCTGCCTCTTTCACCCGATTATGAACTCTGCAGGATAAACAAAAGGGACAGCTTGCACACCGATCTTTGTTTTCACATAGGAGCAATGAGTAGAAAATTTACTCAGTTGATTGAATTAGCAGATGAATGAATGGGAGTTTGTGAATAAAGAGATGAACTTGCAAGTGAGCCATAATATAAAGTGTGCGCATTAATGCATATGTGTACATAATATAAAATGTGTGCATTAATGCACATGTACATAATATAAAATGTGTGTACTAATGCATATGTACATAATATAAGATGTGCGCATTAATGCATATGTACATAATATAAAATGTGTTCATTAATGCATATATGTACATAATATAAAATATGTGCATTAATGCATGTGTACAAAATATGAAATGTGTGCACTAATGCATCTGTACATAATATAAAATGCACATTAATGCATATGTACATAATATAAAATGTGTGCATTAATGCATATGTACATAATATAAAATGTGTGCACTAATGCATTTATGTTCACGGTGAATAAAGTAGCAATCGCTTTTGTTTCTTTGAGACAAGGTCTTGCTACATCACCCAGCCTTGTGTCAAGGTCTAGGATCCTCCTGAGTCAGCCGCCCTAGTAACAGTAGCTGGTATCACAATGCAACACCACCATGCCTGGTTGGAGTCTTTGAATAGTGCAGACGTGATCATTATTGAACATATCATTTGCTCAAAATGTGTATATATATTTTATAACATGATTTAGCTTTCATTTTTATATTTCCCAGGCTATATAAACATGATGATATTGTGTTTTATTACAAAGAAATTATATTTTCCATGATTATCAGGCATTTATTTTTAATTAAAAAATCAAGTGTTTGTGTGTATGAAACGTGCTGATGTCTGTGGATGCCAGAAGAGAGTGCCAGATCCCTTAGAGCTGTAGTTTGTAAGCCGACTCATGTGGATGCTGATAAATGAACTTGGGTCCTCTAGAATGTGGATGCTCAGAAATGAACTTGGGTCCTCTAGAATGTGGGTGCTGAGAAACAAACTTGGGTCCTCTAGAATGTGGGTGCTGAAAAGTAAACTTGGGTCCTTTAGAATGTGGATGCTGAGAAACGAACTTGGGTCCTCTAGAATGTGGATGCCGACAAACAAGCCTGGGTCCTCTGGAGCCACAAACATTCTTTTTTCTTTTTTCTTTTTTGAGACAGGATCTCTTTATGTGGTCCTGTTGTCCTGGATCTTGACATATAGACCAACTTGCCCTTAAAAGTCACAGACATTCTCTACTGGCTTTGCCTCCTGAGTGATAGAATTAAATATTCACATGACCACACCCTGCTCATTGTACTCTTGAATTCAAAGCAGTTGTAATTGCTTACTTACACAGGACTAGCACAAGATTGGGCCTATAGACATTCCATTATAGAACAGGGATGAGGGGGGAATCTCATGAGGCCCAATCTCTCCCTGAGTAGTTAAAGGTTACTGGGGTATGGAGAGACTTTCTTCAGTGTTATATCCATTGGTGAGTTGCCTAGTGGTCCTGTAAGTAACCCTAATTAAACTCACTGGATCACCAAAAAGAAAAAAATGAACAAAAGGACACGTAGAAGAGGAAGGGGGTCAGCAGGAGGGGGAGGGGAATGAGAAGGTAGCAAGGGCGAATATGATCCAAATGCATTACACACATGTCAGAATGAAATCCATTATCGTGTAGAATTGCTATATGCCAACAGGAAGTTTTTAAAGAGGGTTGGAGAGATGACTCGCCATTTAGAGGACTTACCGCTCTTTGTTTTCAGAGGACCCAAGTTCAGTTCCCAGCACCCACTGCAGGTGGCTCATGACCACCTGCAACTCCAGATCTTGGGGTCTTCTGGTTTCAGCTGGTGCCTGCATACATTCGATGTGCAGAAACTCATGCAGATACACACACATGCTCATAATGAAACATAAGCCTTTAAGAAAAAAAGTTGTTTCATGGGACCAAAGGGCAAGATTGAGCTAGGCTTCCTGAAGAAGCAAGCACAAGTAGACCTCTAAGGCCGTTGACAAGTCCTGCAGGGTGCTCACTCTCTTTAGGCCCGTCCCCTACAGTTCCTTTCTGTGTGTCTGCTTCACTCTTGTTCCTCCTGGCAGATCTACTTCCTCTGCTCCTCTCAGCACAAGACCAAATATGAACTCCTCTCTGGCCTCAGGTCACGCATGAATTAGAAATAGACGGAAATCACTAAATCCCAGCAGCAAGATTTTGAGAGGAAAAAGGCCATTGGCTCAAGTTAAGAGTGCATCTCAAGTGGGGTGAAGATTCAATGGGCTGTGACTGAAGGACTGGGCAAGTGTAAACTTGGCTTTAAATAGGCTGGCTTGGGCTGAACAGGGCGGGACAAGGGCAGCTGCTGCAAGAGCTTTGTGTGTCGGTCATGCATTGCCAGGAGAGATGTCTTCCCTCTCTGGCCCTTTGCCATTGGCTGTTTGCTTTCTGTTCGTCGTACTTTCTACAGTCATTTTTGTTGCCCTTTTTTTTAAAAAATTATTTAAATCTGTCTACCCAGACAGATTTGAGAGATCCCTAAGGATGCTGCCATGTGGGAAAGATGCCATATAAAATAAAGGGAATAAATCTTAATGCAAATTAGGTTATGGACTGTGGGATTTAGTGTCTTTTTGTTGTTTTAGAAGACAGGACTTCTCTGTATAACCACCCTGTAGACCAGGCTGGTCTCGAACTCACAGAGAGCCACCTGCCTCTGCCTCCTGAGTGCTGGAATTAAAGGCACGCGCCACCACCACCACTTTTTGGCAGACTATTTTTTATTACCTTAATTTATTTTGTTATGATGTGTCTCTCTCTTACACACACACAAACACACACACACACACACATGCACACGTGTGGAGGCCAGAGGAAACCTGCAGGAGTCTGTTTTCTGGCATGTGGCTATCGGGGATCAAAATGTCACCGGGCTTGGCAGCAAGTGCTTTATCTACTGAGCCATCTTTGATTTGGACTTGTGGAGAGTAAAAGCCGAACCTGACACAAGTCTGCAGTTCCAGCGCTTGGGAGGTTAAGGCCAGAGGAAGAGGGTGGAGTGTTCAAGGTCAGCTGTAGCTACATTCATAGAAAGAAAGATACATAAAAAAGAAAAGAAACAAAAGAAAAAGGGGTGGACTCTGGAATTGCATGCTACCTCTGCCAAGAGACTCAGAATGAGTTTCAAGTTGTCATCTTGATCTGCTACCTCCAGAGGGAGCCTTTGGCACTCCGCTATGCTTTGGCCTGACACCTGTTTCTCAGCTTTCTGAGACTTGTATTTTGATAGAGCCTAAAAAGCACTGTGTGTGTAAAAACGTTTCCTATTGTGAGACATGGTGACATACGCCTTTAATCCCAGCACTCAGGAGGCAAAGACAAGTGGATCTCTGTGAGTTCAAGGCCAGCCAGGTCAACATGGCCAACCAGAGTTGCCCAATGAGACCCTGTCTCAAAGTTTTTCCTACTGTTATTAATTTGTTGCTGATTCATGATATTAAAATATAAACCAGAGATACAGGTGGGGCATGATTTCAGTCCTTAGAACAAAGCACAAGTAAAATAACCAAGGGTGGGGAGAGGGTTGAGGGAGAAAAGCACTCACTGCAACCGCATGAGTGCCAGATGACCATGGTTGTGTCTGCCTATAATCCTTAGACAACGGGGGCAGGAGAATCAGGAGTTCAAAGCCATCAACAGCATACTGAGGCCAGCCTGGGCTACATGAGATCCTGATTCAAAATAATAAAACAAACCAGTGCCCGGCCAATCAGTAAATGTTAGTATTTGGTCTTTAGGAGTTCCTACAAAGTGGTAAGCAATTATTTTCTGATTGGATTTGAGGCTGACACCACAGGAAGAAATTGTGCCAAATAGTGTAAAATCGTTCCAAAGTTCATAGCTGGGGAAGCTATTGGCCCTAACAGGGAGGCAGACTAATGTTGCTTTGCTAATTGGGCATGGTATCAAACTGCCTCCTAAACATGTATGTTTCTATCCATAGCCTTGGTCTGTAATGGGTAATAGAACTTATCAAAGTGGCCACATGCTCAGCCCTAAATGGGACATTTACTAAGGCTCAGGGAACATTATGGAAAAGGGAAAGAAAGGCTGTAAGAACTGGAGGAGGGGAAGGAGTGCTGGGCAATGCTGTCTTCTGGTCATAACTGATGCAGCCATGAGCTCTCAGCAGCAGTAGGTCTCTGCAAAATCTGTAGCAGATGGGACCTGTCAACATTCCACCATGGGTAAAGGAGGGGTTCATAGGATCACACCTCTCCCTGAGCAGTGTAGGCGGTTAAAGGTTGCTGGAGGAGTGGGGATAGCCTCAGTGTTGTAACGACTGACAAATTGCCCTTCTCAAGTAAATAACCCCCACTCATGCTGGGCAAGCAACTGTAATTAAATGCAGTGGGACCCACACACCCAGTAGTAGTGAAAATAAGCAGGAGATTTCTTGGGAAGAAGAGGTTCAGTGGGCAGGGGGAGGGCATACAGGAAGATAGTTGTATGAAATTGTAAATAAATGAGTCTAAAAAGAGTTCTTATAGGCCAGGTGGTGGTGGCACACCACTTTAATCCCAGCACTTGGGAGGCAGAGGCAGGCAGATCTCTGTGAGTTCAAGGCCGGCCTGGTCTACAAAGCGAGTTCCAGGACAGCCCGGGGTGTTACACAGAGAAACCCTATCTCAAAAAATAAAAGAGTTCGTGTAATGTCAGTTTTCTTCTTTCTTTTTCCATTGCTTCCATTGCTGGGAATGAGCATCCCTGGAAGGAAGCTGTGTCTGATGGGAGAGGCTGGAAGGTTGCAGACTCAGAGTCTAATTACACTTTATTTGGGGCCAGCTTTTGCCCCCCAAATAGCCATTCCTTGCCCACTTCTGTAGCATACCTAACAGAGAAAGACCTTTTGGAAAGTATGAACTTAGCAGGCCACTAGCTTCCACCCACCCAAAAGCCAAGCCCGTCATGAAATAGCATCTGAAGCCTATGGCAGAGTTTTCCCTCCTCTTGCTGTGACTGTTCTCTGATGGTTCTACCAGGGTATTCTTGATTTATTACTCACTGTTCTGTTACTAAACTACTTCTACACTGAACATTACGATTATATTTGGGGAGGCCTAAACGTGTGCTCCAGGGACCTGGCCACTCATATTTGCTCCAGAATAAACCATGTCATTTATTCCTTTAAGCTGTTTCTTTTGACAACATTCCTTTCCTTCATTCTCTTCCCTCATTTAATACATATGTTTTTTTGAGTCCAGTCTCTCACTCTGTAGCCCTGGCTGGCCTTGAACTCACAGAAATCCTCCTGCCTTTGCCTCCTGAGTGCTGGGATTAAAGGCATGTGCCACCATACCTAGCCTCATTATTTTCTCTTTTAGGAAAATTTACTATATATGTATGTGTATGTGTGTGTGTGTATGTGTGATATGTGAATGCTGGAACATGTGATATATGTGTGTATGCAGGAGCATGTGATATATGTGTATATGCAGGAGCATGTGATGTATGTGTATGCAGGAACATGTATGTATGTGTGCAGGAGCATGTGATATATGTGTGTATGCAGGAGCATGTGATGTATGTGTATGCAGAAATGTATGTGTGTATGCAGGAGTATGTGATGTATGTGTATGCAGAAATGTGATGTATGTGTATATGCAGGAGCATGTGATGTATGTGTATGTAGAAATGTGATGTATGTGTATATGCAGGAGCATATGATGTATGTGTATGCAGGAGCATGTGATGTATGTGTATACAGAAATGTGTCATGTATGTGCGTGTACAGGAGCATGTTGAGTGTCTTACTCTATCACTTTATGTCTTACCCATTTAAGACAGAATTTCTCACTGAAACCTGAAACCAGGCTGAAGACGAATACCTCAGCATCCTCCTGTCTCTACCTATCTCACTGCTATAGTTATAGGTATGTATATGAACACCCATGTTTCTCCTTTTTACAGCATGCTGTGATCTGAACTCAGGTCCTCTTGCTTAGGTATCAAGTAGTCTTACTACTAAGCCATCTCTCTAGTCCCACATTTCTTTCTATCTTCATTTAATAATCATATGTAATACATCATACTTACAGGTCTATTTCATCAAAAAATGTGGTTTGTGCCCCTATTAAGTTAATTTTGCAGCTTGAAAAGCATAGACCCATGTGTGGTAATATATGCCTATAATTCTAGCACCATGGCAATAACAGCAAGAGGATCAGGAAGTCAAGGCCATCCTTGACTGTCAGGGCCCCATGTTGGGATGACATCTGTTGGGGTCCAGCTTCGAAGGGTTCGTATGTTCCAGGGTCGGGGCGTGTGGATTAGAAAATTTCGTAGACAAAACAGATACAAAAGAAAAAGCGACACAGAATAGAGTTGGGAGGACAACCCAGTGAATACTGAATTCACCTGCATATGCTTATATACCCCAATCCAAAAGGGGGGGAGAAGGCAAAAGACTGCTTTACCGTGATACAAAGACAAACAGCAATTACCTCTTTAATATCTGAGATATCAAGTAACTATATCCTGAGTTAAGTATTCTGTTGTTAAAGCTGGGCGGTGGTGGCACACACCTTTAATCCCAGCATTGGGGAGGCAGCGACAGGTGGATCTCTGTGAGTTCAAGGCCAGCCCAGTCTACAAGAGCTAGTTCCAGGACAGGCTCCAAAGCCACAGAGAAACCCTGCCTTGAAAAATAAAAAAAAAGGTATTCTGTTGTTTAAGCAGGACATGTAGCGACCACACCTTAGACTAAGCATCCTGTAGGCAGCCACACTCTGGGTCAAACCTCCTGTCACATCCTTGGAGGAGCAAGAATAGGCCTGAACTCTCTGATCTTTGGTCAAGATGGAACAGACCCACATCCATGAGGCCCGAGCCTTGACTGCACATTTAGTTCGAGATCAGCCTGAGCTGCATGAGCCCTTGTCTCAGAATAACAACAAGAAAAGGAAAACACAGGCCTGGTTAAAGAGATTAGTTCATTCATATTTATGGTATTTTAAGCACCATGATAGAGAATACCAAGGCCAAGGCAACTATCTGGAACTCATACACCAGTACCACTATCACCACCATCATCAACCAGACAGGTCTCGCTCCACAGCACAGACCAGAAGGAACTCACTATGTAGTCCAGGCTGATCTGAAACTCAGCAATTTTCCTTCTTCCATGCTGGGATTGCAGGTTTGAGCCAGCTCAACTTCACATACTTTAAACTGGAAAGTGTAAGGGTGGAGGTTGGCAGAGTCTGAAACAGTCTTTGTCCCTAGTGTGCAGTATGAAGTTACATATTTTAATTTCCATAGCGATATCTATGTATATTTGCAATAGTCATATCTATATACTTAGAATTTAACTTAGGACTCTCAGACTGGAAACACTCTATACAAACAAAACCTTTGTGCTTGAAGAGATAGCATTTTGCTTGCATTTTGGAGACTGCCAAAAAAACTGTGTGTTCTCGCTGTCTATCTACTGCCTTCTGTCATAGAGAATAATGTGCTGTATTTACTTCCGTGCAACAAACTATCGCAAACCACAGTGGCCCAAAACAAAGATGTTTTTGGTCTTCATCATTTTTGTGGGTCAAGAACTCAGGCTGACCTTGGCTGTGTGCTTTGGTTTGGGGACAGTGGTACTGCCCAGCCTGAATAATTCACTTCCAAGATGGTTTCTTCATACACATACAGTGGGCTTGATTTTCTTGGCCTTTTCCTTTTCTTTACACAGACTTTGATCCTCCTAGACTTCTCTATGTGGCTTCAGCTTCTTGTCCCCTGGTAACCTCAGAACACTTTATTATTCAGGTGGCAACTCGCTTGACTGAGTGTCCCAAGGGACAGGAACTGGAATTAGCCTGTTTCTGGAGACTTGGGCCTAGAATCTATAACTTGCGTGATGGCTAGTTTAATGCCAACTTGACACACAAACTAGAGTTATCTGAAAGGAGGGAAACTTAATTGAGTAAATGACTCCTTAAGATTCCATAGTTGTAAGGGATTTTATTTATTAGTTATTGATGGGGAAGGGCCCATCCCATTGTGGGTGGTGTCATTCCTGGGCTGGTGGTCTTGGGTTCTATAAGAAAGCAGGCTGAGCAAGTCATGAAAAGCAAACCAGTAAGCATCATTCCTCCATGGCCTCTGTATCAGCTCCTACCTTCAGGTTCCTGCCCTCCTTAAGTTCCTGTCCTGGCTTCCTTCAATGATGGACTACAATGTGGAAGTGTCAGCCCAATAAACCATTACCTATCCACCCCCAACTTGGTTTTTGGTCATGATGTTTTGTTACAGCAATAGAAACTCTAAGACAACTTGGAGCCACTTTATGGGCCTGGGAACCACAGAGCACACAAGGATCTATGTTTAACTTGATGCTCTATATTGACCATCAGGAAATTCTTTCTGGCAGAGGGAAACTTTGAGGCAGGGTCTTACATAGCCCAGGCTGGCCTTGAACTCAGTATGTATTCAAGGATGATCTTAAATTCACAATCCTCCAGCCTCTACCTCCAGATTGCTGGAATTATAGGTGTGCACCACACACTAAAATAAGCTGGGGCTGGAGCGTGGTTCATAGAATTTTTGCTTACTATGCACGAAGACCTGTGTTCAATCCTCAACACCACATAAACTGGATCTTGGTGGCACATGTATGTAATCCCAGCACTCTGGAAAGGGAGGCAGGAGGACCAGAAGTTCAAGGCTATTCAAGACATCATGAATTGCTGTGGGACAATGATTTTGTACTCTGTAAAGATTTGTCACTTGTACTGGTTTAATAAAATGCTGATTGGCCAGTAGCCAGGCAGAAAGTAGAAGTGGGGCAATGAGAACAGGAGAATTCTGGGAAGAGGAAAGACTCAGTCTGCAGTTGTCACCCAGACGCAGAGGACGCAAGATGAGAATGCCTTGCTGATAAAAGGTACCAAGCCACATGGCTAACACAGACAAGAATTGTGGGTTAATATAAGATGTAAGAGTTAGTTAATAAGAAAGCCTGAGCTAATAGGCCAGCCAGTTTATAATTAATGTAGGCCTCTGTGTAATTCTGAGCTAGTGTGGGATTATTTTGTAACTTCCATCATCAATGAATTTGAGGCTAGCCTGGGATATCTGAGATAGTAGCTCAAAAAAAACCATGAAAATAATCAAATAAGGATGGAAAAGACACAGGGAGGGAGGGAGGGAGAGAAAGAAAAGGGGAAAGGAAAGATGTTTAAGACTGAGTCCAGCTATGCCTAGCCTGCCACAAACAAGCTGCGGCCACTTTGGGACTTTCAGGTTTCTTCATTTGAGTTTTTTTGGAGGCAGGTTTTCACTATATCAGTGGGCCCCTGACTAGTAGTCCTCCTGCCTTTGCCTCCCCTGTACTTGGATTACAATTCCACGCCACTGTGCCTGGCTAGTTTTCTTCTGTTTGACGCTCAAGCTCTAAGAAACATGAACCTGGAAACCACATTTGTGACTCTGACTGTGCATTTAATATTGTATTTCTTAGAAACAGGGATCCCAGCCAGGTGTGGGGATACTTCTGTCATCTCGGCATTCTGGAAGCCGAAGCAGGAGAATCCTAGTTTGGAACCAGTCTGGCTTACAGACTGAAGTGGTGGTGGGGGCTGAGGGTGGGGGAAGAGGGGCTGCAGGAGGGGAGGGAAAAGAAAAGTGATCCTTCTGAGGGTTTACCAAAGGGATAGGACATGAGAAAGGAAGACAAAGAACTCACCACAAAATAACTATGCAATTAGATCACAAAGCCCATGGATCTGGGTTCAAGGTCAGGCACCTTCAGCTCCTGCTTTCTCTTTCCAAAAACTCTATCACACATAACAAAGCTGAGGTTCATCTAGGCCGCATCAGCTCCTAGTCTGCATGGTGACAGAGGAGGTCAAAGAAAGAGCCCAGCCTACCCCACCTCCTGTTCTGAGGAAGGCACTAGGTGCTTGAGAATCTGTCTTGAACGTGGAAGGGGCTGAGGAAGAGCACCCAGAACCCTGAAGACTGAAGAGGCATTAGATTTGGGAGCAAAGCTGTGGAGAGTAGAGCCCTCATGATGTGGCCAAGTAGAGGTAACAGACCGTGAGAAGGGCGGACAAGAGAAGGCTGGGAGACTTTAGGGAACTGAAAGTCACTCAGTGGACCAGGACTGCAGAAAGGGGATGTATTGGGCGGGGAGGCGGGGGGATGCCAGAGGAAGTAATGGAGATGGGTGAGAGTCTGGGGAAATATCCAGGGGCTAGGTCAAGGGAGCCTCCAGGCCTAGTGTGAGGGGGAAACTTGGATTCTATCTACAGCCAAGAACAATATTAAAGGGTTCGCAATCACGCAGTGGCCTATCGAGTTTCTGAAGCCTATGGGTTTCGGATATCCTTGAGGGGAGAGAGTTTAGATAGATATCGAGGTGGTAGGTAGTCTCACTGTCCCAATTTGATCATTACACACTGTGTACCTGTATCACAGAATGACACTCTGAACAGTCAGGTGAAGGGCTGTATCTACCATTCTAGCATTCAGGAGACTGAGGCAGGAGGGTCAAGAGTTTGAGGCTAGCTGGGATACATAGGAGATTCTGTCCCCAAAATAGATCATAATGCACCTTATAGATATGCACAATTGTTGTGTATGTCTTAAAAGTTTGGGGCTTGGGGGAGACAGCGAGATGGCTCAGCAGGTAAAGTGCTGTACACGCCTGATGATCTGAGGTCCGGCCCTGAAATCCACAGAAAGATGCAGGGAGAGGGCTGGGTCCATAAAGTTGCCCTCTGACCTCCACACTCGAGCCGTAGCACACACACTAAATAATAATAATTTAAATCATTCAAGCATTTTTACATTATTTACTTGGGGTGGGGCTGGGGTAGAGAGTGTGTGCACCATGCTCATGAATGTCCAGGGAGAATCTGAAGATGTTGCTTTTCTTCTTCCACCAGGTGGGTCCTAGGGATGAAATTTGGGTTGCAGCCTTGTTAAGAAGGCCTTTATCTGCTCAACTGGTCTTTACTCTGCCTGCCTGCCTGCCTTCCTTCCTTCCTCTTTCCCTCCCTCCCTTCCTTTCTAACACTATTTTACTTTGTGTATTTATTTATTTCATACAATATATTTTGATCTTAGTCTTTCCCCTCCACCAACTCCTTCTAGATCCAACCTACCCAACTTCATGTTCTTTTTCTGTCTTTCATTCAAAAACAAAAAGAAATGAAAATCAAAACAAACAACAAACAATGAATCCATCAAACGAAAGCAAAACAAAATGAAAAGCTCGCAAAAAGTGATTGAATTTGTTCTATGTTGGTCAAGTACTCCTGGGCCTGAATGTAGGGGCCTGCCCTGGAGTGCGAATGGCATGCCCAGCATCACTCCTCTGAAGAAAACTGGTTTCCCTTCCCCAGCAGGTATCTTTTGCATGTAGCTTCTCGGTTAGGGCTGGGATCTTGTGTCCACTTCCCCTTCTCAGTGCTGAGATTTTGTTTGTTTTGAATCTGTACAGGTCTTGTGTTCTTGGTGTGTGTGTGTGTTGAGATAAGGCCCATCCAGGCTGGCCTGAGACTTGGAACAATCTTCCTGCCTCTACCTCCTGAGTGTTGTGATTACAAGTATTAGCTACCATAGTTGATTATAAATAAAAATTGAAGTAATGTGGGAGAAAGGGGCCAAAAGGAAAGAGTGAAGGTTAGTGTGTGGACTGCTGCAAACGGCATGATTGGGGCTGTGGTGGGGAGGCGTGGAGCCGTGAGTCACCGGAGGCTGCGGTTCAGACAAGGAGGCATACTGGTGACAGAATTGGGGCAGAGGTAGTGGAGAGGGATGAGATGGACAGACAGGAGAGATTTAGTTGGATCAACAACAAAACCGTGTGACTGACAGCAGGGATGAGGAGAAGGGAGGTGACCATGACAAAGCTCAGGGATCTGTCTTGCACAACAGGATAGAGGTTTGTGCTGTGCACTAAGAGGTAGACAACTAGAGCACTTGGGGAGCAGGCTGGGAGATCAGTTTTTGCATACCAAGTTAGATATGATTGGAAGGCACCCAAGAGACAATTTCTGAGACAGGCCGTGGACTTGAGGAAGGGGGATTATTTTAACTTGGAACTCATTTGCATAAAGGCTTGAGAAGGAGAAGTAGGAAGACGCACAGGAAGTCAGTGGCTCCTGGGTTCTAGGGATGGGAGGGCACAGCTCAGATGTTGCAGATGGGTTTGGGGTCCTGGGGAGGAGAGCCTAGGAGCCAGACAAGCTGGTTAAAACTTGGTCCTCCTACTCTCTTCTTGAGTCTCAGCGTCCTCCACCATGGAACAGTGACATTTTGAGGGTCTGCCTCATAAACCTGCTCCGCTGCTAAGAGGCAATAAGGCACATGCCGGGCATGTTGATCCAGGTACTTGGCTATCTCGCATAGATGGCAGCGCATGAGTTTATTATGTACCAAGCAAAGTGGTAAATTACTAACAACTGTTAGGGTAAAGGAGGCCAGGCAGACAAGAAGCAGAACAATCTCTTTCAGGTGGTTTCTACTTTTCCCTTTCCCTTTCCTTTCCTTTCTTTTTTTTTCTTTTTCTTTTTGTAGCATTGGCTAAAAGTCAAGACAGTTGTGACCAACAGAAGTTCAAATAACTACTGCTCATTTGAACCACCAAGATTTGTATCTTATTAATGTAAAAATAAGATCGGCAGAATAGCTTCTCGTTCTGTAGTGTAATGCTGAAACTTGTTTGTATAACCTTTTCCTGATTGACTTTTTAAAATAGATGCTATTTTAAGAATGATTTTTATTTTTATTATTTTTAAGTATGTGTGGGTGTGTGCATACGCACAAAATTTGGGTATATGTACATGAATGCAGGTACCCTCTGAGTCCAGACTCATTGGATGTCCTGGAGCTGGACTTGCGGACAGTTGTGAGCTACCAGTAGTGAGTGCTAGGACCTCAAGAAGACATCTCTTCAGTCCCTATGTTTAGAACAGATTTATTTTAAAAAGTGAGAAGATTCCACAGAGAAAGTCATGGTTTATTCCATTTTCCTGGCATTTATCTATTTATTTAGAGATGGGGTTTCTTGTGTATCCTGGAATGCGCTATGTAGACCAGGCTGGACTTGAACTCACAGAGATCCCCCTGTCCTGCCTCTGCCTCCCAAGTGCTGGGATTAAAGGCATTCACCACCACCTCCCCGTAGTTTTTTTTTTTTTTATGAGGTTTTACAGTGTACCTCAGGCTGACCTAGAACTCACCATGTAGTCCAGGCTGGCCTCAGACTTGAGGTAGTCTGCCTTCCTCGTTCTCTTAAGCACTGGAACTGCAGATGTGAACCTCTACACAATCGTTTTGCATTAAACAGTTTTTCACTTTGGCATTTCAGGATCCCATACATGAGGTCATGATTTAGTCAGCCATAACATGGCCTTAGAGTCCTCTTTGTTGTGAGAGGCCCCCGCTTCCCTTGTCTTTGCTGACCTGGAAAATTACTGGTCAAGCATCTGTAGGATGCTCCTCTATCAGGATTCCTTTGCTATTTTCCTTGCAATTACGCTGGGCTTGTGAGTTTCGGAAAGAACGATCACAGAGGAAAAGTGCCATTTTTCTTGTGTTCTGTCTCAGGACCATACATACCATCCACATGATGTATCCCTGTCAGCGTTGACCTAGAGCACCTGGCCGAGGCGGGGTGTCAGGTTTCTCCAGTGTTGAGTTCCTTCTCCTCTCGGCTTATCCTCTGGAAAAATAGCTTGTTAGGTGCGACCTTCGTTTAAGGAGTAGAACAGGGTGGGATGGTGAATGCCTGGAGCCCTAGCACTAGGAAGGCTGAGGCAGGAGGATGGAGAGTTTGAAGCCAGTAAGTGCTACTTAGTGAGCCTCTGTTCAGAGAGACAGACACAGAGACAGAGTCAGAGACACACATACAGACAGAGACAAAGAGACAGAAAGACAAGACACACATGCACAGACACGGGGTGGGGGGACGACCAGAAAAGGGGTAGGGAGTACAATCTTTCTGGAAAAAGTATCTGCACACATTCTTTGGGGTTTTCCTGCATATAAAGTTTGTCTCTTCTTCTCCACTTATTTAAGTATTCATTAATTTCTTCTATCACTTGGGATATGGAGGCAGGAAGATCAGAAGTCCAAGGATAGTCTCAGACTGAACTTCGGGAGACCCTGCCTCCAAGAAACAAAACAAAATAGTAACTTCTTCATATCAGTTGGAACCTTTTGATAATTATTTCATGCATTCATTGTGCTATAATCCGTTATGGATCTTTTTATTGGAAAATGGTTGTAGAAGTCATGACCTGGCTGCCAGGTATGTTCCATTCAAAGAACTGTGTGTGTGTGTGTGTGTGTGTGTGTGTGTGTGTGTGTGTGTGTGTGTGTGTGTGTGTTTCACTGGAAATCAAAACCAGGGCCTTGTGACCTGAACAAATTTAAATTTGATCACCGACCTGCAGTGCTGGGGTGCATCATGTTTACATGTGTGTTTCAGATGTGGCCCATCTGGACTAGATCCTCACCAGAGGCTGATGGTAAAATCTGTTTACCATCCTCCTGCCTCAGCGTCTGGTGCAGATTACAGGTCCCAGCGTAGCTCACATTTTTCTTTTCAATACCTATTTTATATGTATGAATTTTGTCTGCATGCATATATGTGCACCATGTGCATGTTGGGTTCTCTCAAAAGCCAGAAGAGGACAGTGGATCTCCTGGAACTGGAGTTAACAGATGGTTGGGAGCAAGTCTGTGGGTGCTGGGAACTGAACTCAGGTCCTCTGCAAGGGCAGTCAGTGCTCTTAACCACTGAACCACTAGCTCTCCAGCCATTTTCTCTTGTATTTAATAAGTCAGAGTCCAACCGGAGAAGCAGAACTCATAGGTGATAAACGGGAAGAGATTTACTACTAGGTACTGGCTTTGGCAGTTCCTGGCTCTACCAAGTCGTATGGTAAGTCTGTAGGACAGGCCTTTAAAAAGGCAGACTGAGCCTCCCAGGCATAGGCTGCACTTGGCCAGGGCTGTCGTCTACAGATGAAAATTCTTTCGTCAGAGACACTTCCACTCAGCTCATAAAGCAACCCCATTGATTAAATCAGTCCCTCAGGTCACCACAGAAACTCTTCCTTACATAGAATGAGGTCATCATGGAACAACTCACCAATACCATTGGTGTTTGTTGACTATCTGGGCCCTAGAGTACAGGCAAATTCACATACCAAAAGGACTTTCCTATCTTTAAGGAAGAGTCTATATCCAGGACTCCTCATTGACCAGGCCCATTAATGTAGGCTTTCTGGATTACTCTGGAGGGTCCTGTTTTGAACCAAAGTTTTTATTTTTTAAATGATCTTTGTGAATTCACTTATTCTATAGCACATACACTAAAATTAGAACGATGCAGAGAAGATGAACATGGCCCTTGAGCAAGGATGACATGAGAATTTGTGAGTCACTCCAGACATTTTGAAGAAAATTCCTTTTTTGTGTATGTGCGTGGCGGTTGAACCTAGAGCCTCATGAATGCTAGTCAAGGCCACTACCACTGAGTCCCATCCCCAGTCACAGGCTACTAGCTCTTTAGGATGCACGACAAATTCCTCTGTCTTTTTGGCAGGTGATACTGAACACACTAATCCATTTGTCATGCCCCAGGCCCTGCTTTGAACATCTTACTGAGCTTACTGAGCTGAGCAACAGGGAATCTTGAGTCCTTCTGACTCTTTCCCTTTATGTCAAGGGCCATGATTCCTCTAGACATAATCTTCTTCTGTCTGCAGGGACTTCTTCCCTTTTTCCTCTCTGAGGCCTCCTCTCCTCTCTGCTTCTGTTCACTGCCTGGAACCAAACAGGCCAGGAGGCCTGCAGGAGAAACAGATACAGAGTGTTGGGGGAAGAAGCCTCCCACAAACAAGTCTCTTCCTGTCCTTCAGCAAACTATCAACTATGAAATAGACTGACCAAGATTGGGATCCATTATGAACACATACAGTTCTATGCCGGGTGCTGGGAGTACAAGGGCAGATTTGGGTTGCTGTTTTTCTAAATAAATTCAGTTACTCTGTGCTTGTTTGATATCTGCTTTCAAATCCCATTGTTCTGTTTTTAAGTTCCCCCTTCCGTTGTTCTGTTTTTATTTTTGTTTATTTAATTTTTATTTATTTATTTTGGGTTTTTGAGACAGGGTTTCTCTGTGGCTTTGGAGCCTGTCCTGGAACTAGCTCTTGTAGACCAGGTTGGCCTCTGCCTCCCGGGTACTGGGATTAAGGGCGCACGCTACCACTGCCTGGCTGATTATTTAATTTTTAAATAAAGATTTATTTAATTTTTAAAAAGATTTAATTTTATTTTACTTTATTTTATGATAGGTGTTTTGCCAGCATGTATGTCTGTGCACCAAATTCCTTCTGTGCCAACAGAGCCCAGAAGAGGCCCTTGAATCCCCTGGAACTGCAGTTACATAAGGTTTTTAGCAGTCACGTGGGTGTTCGAAATCAAACCTGGCTCCTCTGAAAGAGTAATCAGTACTCTTAACTGCTGAGCTATCTCTCTGCCCCCATTGATTTTAGTCTTAATTAGGTGTATGAGTGTGTGTCTTTGTGTATGTACAGGCCAGCATGGATGTTCTGGAGTTCAGAGGCATAGGATTGCTTAGAGCTGGAATTACAGGCTGGCGTATTGTGGCCATCTGACATGAGTCTTGGGACCTGAACTTCGGTCCTCTGGAAAAGAAGAAGGTGCTCTTAACCACTGAGCCATCTCTCCAATGTCTCTGCCTTTATTTTTAAAAGATTGCTCTTATTTTAAATTGGTGTGGGGGGGGCGGGTGGGTAGGTATGTGCACATGAGTGCAGGTGCCCACAGAAGCCAACCCCCTGGAGCTGAAGTTACAGGTATTTGTGAACTGCTTAATATGGGAGCTGAGAACTGAACTTAGGTCCTCAGCAAAAAAACTATAAGTGGTCTTAACCATTGTGCCATCTTTCCAGAACCAAGCATTCACTAAGTCTGTAGTCTCCACCCTTGAGTACTAGGATTACTGGCAAGCATTACAGTGCCCAGTTTATATAGGGCTGGCATGGAACCCAGAGCTTTATACTTGCTAGACATGCTCTCTAAAATTGGGCTATATTCCCAGCCCTCTCATTGTAATTTTGATTCCCATTTCTCCATGGCCTAGTAACAACAAGCACCTTTTTATATGCTTTTCGCTCCTATGCTTCTCTTCCTTGTAGAAATGTGTGGTAGAGGCCAGGAGGTGGTGGTGAACACCTTTAATCCCAGCACTTAGGGTACAGAGGCAGGTGGATATCTGAGTTTGAGGCCAGCCTGGTCTGCAAAATGAGTTCCAGGACAGCCAGAGCTACTCAGAGAAACCCTGTCTCAAAACAAACAAACCAACAAATAAACAAACAGCAACAACAAAAAACCACAAAGAAATGTGTAGTGAAGTCCTTTATTCATTCCAGAATCAGGTGGTTGTGTTTCCATTGTTAGCTTATAGGAGTTTATATGCGATCAATATCAGATCCATACCACCGTTTAATTTGAGATAGGGTCTCTAACTATGTAGCTCAGGCTGGGTTGGAATTTGAGATTACCCTTGTTATAGTCCGCTGGGTGATGGAACTACAGGCTGTCACCCCCAGGCTTGGGCTGGATAGATAACTTATTAGATACATGTCTACAAACACCTTCTCCCATTCTGTGGGTTTTTTCCCATGAGACTCTGTGTGTCTGTCTGTGTGCACAACTGTATAGAGCCAGAGATTGATGATGTCAGGTGTTTTCCTCAATTGCTCTCCATGTTTGTTTGTTTATTTATTTATTTAGAGACAAGATCAGAGCTCACTGATTCAGCTAGATTGGCAGGCCAGCAGGCTCTCGAGATTCACCTCTTTCTGCTTCCCCAACAAGGGACTACAGACTGCAGTACTAATACTGACTTTTTACCCGGATGCTGAGATTCCAAACTCAGGTCCTCTTTGCTTGTGGAACAAGCAGTTTATTGACTCAGCTATCCTTCCAGAACTCACCTTTTAATTTTTTAAAAAATATTTATTTATTTATTATGTATACAATATTCTGTTTGTGTGTATGGCTGCAGGCCAGAAGAGGGCACCAGACCTCATTACAGATGGCTGTGAGCCACCATGTGGTTGCTGGGAATTGAACTCAGGACCTTTGGAAGAGCAGGCAGTGCTCCTAACCTCTGAGCCATCTCGCCAGCCCCTCACCTTTTAAATTTGAGACAGGCTGGCCTAAAACTCATATTGATCCTCCTGCCTCAGCTGGAAATACAGGAATTTTGCTGTCATGTCCGACCTCTTTTCATTTGCTTGAGAGTTTTCTGTTGTTCTCTAAAAGTTTAAATTTGGGAGCTGGTGAGATGGCTCAGTTGGTAAAGATGCTTGCTGCCAAGCTTGATGACCTGAGTTCAATTCCCCAGGATTCAATGGAAGGAAAAAAACAACTTCTAAATGTTGTGCATAGCAGGGCATGTATACATGCACCAACATTAAACAAATAAATGTGATATATATTACACATATACATACATACATGCATACATATATTGGATTTTTTGAGACAGGCTTTCTCTGTGTAGCCTTGGCTGTCCTGGAACTCACTCAGTGGATCAGGTTAGCCTCGAACTCCGATATCTACCTACCCCTACCTTCCAAGTGCTGAAAATAAAAGTGTGAGCCACCATGTCCAGCTCTAAATAAATATAATAATTTTTAAAGAGAAGTTTAAATTTTGATGTCCTTTTATTTTTCCATTCATTTCTAATGTGCTCTTGGGTGACATCTAAGATTTCATTAGCAATCAGTAACTACTTTTCTTTTTAGATGTTTTAATTTTTAAATTATGTGAGTATATGTCTGTGTGTGGGTATTTGCACAGAAGTGCAGATGCCCTCAGAGGCTGGAAGAGGTGTTAGATATGCTGGAGCTGGAATTATACATGATCGTGAGATATCCAGTGTGGGGGCTGGGAACTGGACTCAAGTCTTCTGAAAAGTCAGTATGAGCCCTTAACTGCTGAGCCATTGCTGCAGCCTCCAGTGAATAACTACTTATTGAGTACTGCCGTGTGCCAGAGTCTAGGGATTCCATGGTTAAGCCAGCAAACTTGGTTCCTGTCTTTGTGGCAGCTGAGTCTAGTTAAAGCAGAAGAGATGGTCCTTGGGTAACTGCACGAAAAGCTTATCCATTGCAGCTCAGTTGGTTGCGTGTTTGCGTGGCATGCAGGAGGCCCTTGTCTCCATCCTGACCCCCAGCACTGCATAAAACCAGATGTGGTTCAAGGTCACCCAGAAAGTGAGTTTGAGGTCAGCCAGCCTGGAATGTATAAAACCATATCTAAAAGAAGAGGAGGAAGTGGAGGTAGCAGCAGTTGGCCCTCTTGCCCAGGATCTTGTGAATGAGTAGAAAATGTGTAGTATTAACGTGCTGAGCAGCGGGGAGAAATGCCTCAAAGAGAACGATTATTTTTAAAATTAGCAAGCATGGGGGTATCATAATATTCTTGAACAAAGTGTTTAGCAGATTCTCATCCTCCTTGTATCCTCCACTCTCCTGATACCCCTAAGTGCCCCTGGTAAGCTACCTCTAATCTCTTTTTCTATTTTCATGTCCCATGTGTCCTTTTGCCTATCCCCCATCCTCCCTCATCCCCTATTTTTGCCTCTCTTGGTAACCCTAAAAGCGAGAAGAGGGAATATGTAGGGACATAGGGAGGAGGGTTAGCAGTGGCTGATGAGGAGGGTGAACTCGAAAGACCGGTGTGTGGTGTTTATGGGGAAGCAGGAGCTCAGATGAACACTACTCCTGCCCTTCATGTTGCTTCACACATTTAATCCCAGATTTTGGGAAGCAGACACAAGAGGATCTCTGTGAGTTCGAGACCAGTCTGGTCTAAATATGGAGTTCCAGGCCATTCAGGGATACACAAAGAGACCCTGTCTCAAAAACAACACTGTCCCCCCCCCACATACACACAAAAAAGGAGCGTGGTCCTTGAAGGGGACAGCAAGAACTATGTGGTTGGAACAAAGTGATGAGTTGAGGCCCAAGCAGGGAAGGAATGAAAGGACTTTGGGAGAGAATGGAGGATGGGATTTCTCCTAACTACTGACAAAGAAAGCCATAGACCCTTGTGAAGGGCCAGAGAGAAGCCCGAGGATGAGGAAAGTGCTGAGGAGGTAAACTAAGACAAGGGCTTGCACTTGGCAGGTGGGAGGAACGAATCTGAATGTGTGTGTCACTTCAAAATTCATGTGTCGGACCCTGACCCAACATATACCCAATGCTCCATAACCCGAGAGTGCTGGAATTGGGTGGTAGGTAGGTCTCTTGGGGGAAACAATGAAGGCATGAGGGGTCGGTGCCCATGAATAGGATTAATATCCTGTAAAACAATCTTCAGACCAAAGTCCGGTCCCTCTGTGCCCACGTGGGAAGGCAAACAGAAGGCACTGAAAACGAGGAATGGGCCCTCAGTAGACACCAAAGCAGGCTGCTTGTTCCATTTCCTTGGACTTTATAGCTTCTTGAATTGTGAACAAGACATTCCTAGTTTGTTTTTTGTTTGTTTAATTTTGTCGTTTTTGATTGATTGATTGATTCTTGGTTTTTCAAGGAAAAGTCTCTCTACACAGCCTTGGCTGTCCTGGAACTCCATATATAGGCCAGGCTGACTTTGAATTCATAGCTGTTTTCTGGGTGCTGAGATCACAGGCATGGGTCACTATTCGTAGCCTGGCCTTTTGTGTGTACGTGAGTCAGGGTCTCTTGTCCAGGCTGGTCTGATCCTCCTGCCTCCACCTCCCAAGTGCTGGGATTACTAGCATGTACTGCCACGGCCAATTTATGTAGTAGTGGGGATGGAACTCAGGGCTTTTTACATACTAGGCAAACATTCTACCAACTTAATTATATCTGTCCCCCCACCAATTTATCTCCCTTTTATTTTTCAATGGAAAGAAAAGTGTTTTGCTATGCTGCTCACGTCCTTGTGCATGCTAAGCAAGCACTCTTACCACCTGAGTCATTTACCTAGCCTGCTTTAAAATCTGGACATGGTAGCTCACAACTGTAATTCCAGGACTCAGGAGGCTGAGGAACGTGGTTTCCCTAACTCCAAGGCCAGTGTCGGCTGACAAGGTGAGTTCCAAGCCAGTCTTCGCTGAGAGAGACTCTACCTCAAAACTGCTGACTGAGGTTTCTGTCCTGCCTGGTTCCGGCAGTAATTAAGTCCCAAAGAAATCACACAGAGGTCTACATTAACTATAAACTGATTGGCCTAGTATCTCAGGCTTCTTCTTAACTCTTATAACTTATATTAGCCCATAATTCTTGTCTGTGTTAGCCACGTGGGTTGGTACCTTTTTCAGCGAGGCAGTCACATCTTGCTTGCTCCGAGGCAGTCACATCTTGCTTGCTCTGTGTCTGGCTTCCTCTCTGTCTGGGTGAAGACTGCAGACTGAAACTTCCCTCTTCCCAGAATTCTCGTTACCCCGCCTATACTTCCTGCCTGGCTACTGGCCAATCAGCATTTATTTAAAATACAAATGACAGGGTACAGGGCATTGTCCCACAGCACAAAACAAAACCAGGTGTGAAGAAATTAGAAAAAAACAAATTGGGTGTGCATATCTGTAACTCCAAAACTTGGAGGTGGAGGCAGGAGGATCAGATGTTCAAGGCTAGCTTTGGCTATACAAGACTCTTTTTCAAAATGAGCAACTCCCCAAAGTCTCTAACAATACTAAAGGCGTATCTCTATGATGGAGCATGTGCTTCATGCAGGAGACCTTGGGTTCCACCCCAGCACCAAATAAAAGTAAATAAACATGTCAAAGTCCCCAGTGTCCCTTTTGAGGAACATCTATTCCTCTGGCACCTGTGGAAAATGACCTGTAATAAGAAGGAACCCTTCTTCTGTTCTTTCTTTTGACACAGGGTCTCAAGTAGCCTAGCCTGGCCTTGAACTTCTAATCATCCTACTCCTCTTCTCAGCATTGCACACATGTACTACCATGCTAGGTTTATGTAGTGGTGGGAATGGGACTCAGAACCTCATATATGCTGAGCACATACTCTACCAACTAAGCTGTATTTCCATCCTTAAATGAACCCATTTTTATTTTTATTTTTTATTTATTTTTTATTTTTTTGCTTTTTGAGACAGGGTTTCTCTGAGTAGCTTTGGAGTCTGATCTGGAACTCACTTTGTAAACCAGACTGGCTTCAAACTCACCTGCTCCGCCTGCCTCTGCCTCCTGAGTGCTGGGATTAAAGGCATGCACCACCACCGCTGGGTAAATGAACCCATCTTAAAGCTGAGATAACGTATTTCACCCACAAGATCCCTCCTGAACTACCTACCCTAGCCGATACTATAGTTTCTCCAGAAGCCCTGTGGATCCCTTCTCAGTTGTTTCCCATAGCTGATGTTTTCTCTCCCTCTGTGGCTCTAGTGTGCTCTACACTGTTGGTAGAGGCTTTGGAATCTAAACAGGTCTCCCAGTGACAGTGTATTGCTCCTGTTTACTGACGAGGGAACTTTAACTCAGAGGGGTGGGCGCTCTGCTAAAGGTCAGCAACTGAGAGTCAAGATTTGAACTCAGGGTAGGCTGAATACTTTCCACCACTCCAGTGACTAGGAATTTCCATTCAGAGGCCACCTGTCTGTTCATCTAAAATAAAGGGAGGGGTGTGGAGGGAGACCCTCCAGGCAGTTGCAATCCAAAGAACTTCACATGGTCAGTTCTGTCAAGAGGCTCCTAAGAAAGCCTCAGTGGAGCAGAGGGTGTGGCAATGGTTCTCAACCTGGGGGTCTCGACCCCCATATCAAATCTCCTGCGTATCAGATATTTACATTAGGATTCACAACAGTAGGAAAATTACAGTTATGAAGTAGCAATGAAATACTTTGATGATTGGGAGATCGCCACACCACAAGGAACTGTGTTAAAGGGTCACAGCATTAGGAAGGCTGAGGAGCACTGGTGTAGAAGGAAGAAAAGATTGAAGGCATTGCCTCACAGGAGCCTTCCCTGCCTGAAGTGTGACTTTTCTTAACGTGTTTCTCTAGAGATGCTTTACTTGAGAGTCCTTTGCCCTCATTTCTGCCCCAGCACAACCATCCATCATCCATGTGACCCCCAGAGTGATTCCCTTAAATCTTATCATTTTCCACTTAGAGACCTTCCATGACTCTCAAGTATCTTTTGACTAAATTCATCAATGTGCCTCTTTTAGCATAGCCTAGGAGCCCCTTTGTGATCTGGACTCCTATCCACTTTTTTAGCCTTATCATTAACCACTCACTCCCTGGCTCCCATACAGCCAAACTGACTGGCAGTTCCTGGCACTTGCTACATTCACTGGCCAGCTCCCACTCATCCGCCAGCCTTCACCCCTGGAAAGCCTTTGCTGCTCTTGTCCCTTGGTGTCAGGTCAGGTCCTTCCCACTTGCTTGCTCTGCAGCCCTCCCCCAACCCTCGCCCTTACCTATCCCATCCTTGCTTTTAACAGTATGTCTTGCCTGCCCTTGTCCTGCACTAGAATTTAGTTTCGCGTCATCTCTCTAACTCTGTTTCTTAGGGAATTTCCTCTTTCTCTTGGTGTGAGCATACCAGTGTTGCCTCCAAGAGCATACCAGAAATGCCAATGGCTTGATGCTAGGCACAGAGCACTTTCAGCATGGGATTGTGTCCTTTGCAGTCAAACCTCAGTTTTACATGGAGGAGGTACGCTAGGCCATATCACAGTGATGAGAAAAATCTGGGAAAGAATAGCTGATGACAGGATCAACTATGGAAAGGCACTCCGAAATCCCCCAGCTGCCTTTATTTTCTTCTTGGAAAGAGCAGGTGATGCTTGTCTCAGGGCCTCAAATCTACTAATCGTTAAGATGCCTACCTTCTTTTCTATGAGACCGCTGGTATAGGTGCCCTCTGAATGCTCAGTGCACGCCAGTCTTCCCGTACCAATCAGGAGACTGACGACTCAGCAATGTGGCAGGCAGGCTCCCAGCCCTCACAAAGCCCCACTCACCTTAGCAACTGGAGATGGGGAGGTGTGGAGCAGGGACCACAGTCTGATATTCGTTAGTTTATATCTAAAAAGTGGGCACAGGGAATGAGGGGACTAAGGCCACATGCTAGTGGCACTTGGAAACTGCTCCCCTCCCACCATCCCAGAAGAGTTTATTTATAAACAAAAGAAAATGCCAGGTTCCACTGTGCCAATATTGTTTAAGGTGTAGTCCCTAAAGACACCAAGTAGCTTAAACAGCAGTAGGGAGGGTTTGGGGCATCCCATGGGTAAGAAGAAACTAACGAGTTACTACAGGAAGGTAGGGTATCTGCCAGCACATAAGGGGCAAACAGGCCCATGAGGTAGAGGTGGGGAGGCCTGGATGTATGGGCTCAGGAAAGAGTATCTGGGCTGTCTGGTAATGACCCAGTTTCTCCTGTTGTTCAAAGACCGAACTGAGAGGGCTGGGGAGTGCAACAGTTCATCCAAATGCTATGAAAGCCTCCAGGCAGCCAGGAGTTTTTCTAAAGCACCGTTCTCTAAAGCAGCATGTTTCTCTGGTCACCAAGAGCTTTCCCCTCCCCTTCAGCTGAGCCAAGCAACCCTCTTGTATTCTGTTTAATCCATGCTACTTCTGAATGGGAGCAATTGCCCCAAACTCCATCTTTCATATTAAACTTAACTTTAAAAAAAAAAGTGTGGATGAGAAGCTGGCGTGGCGGCTGACACAAGGCTCTGTGCTCCGGAGGCAGAGGCAGGAATTTGAGGCCAGGCTGGGCTAGAGAGCAAGTTCCAGGTCACCTGGGATGAGGAAAGCCCTTTTCAGTAGAAAACTCTTTCTACTGAGTGGGCATTTCCAGTCGGAGGACACAAGTTGAGTCAATTACTACCTCACAATGAAGTATGAAAAATATAAATGTGATGGTTTGACCTTTTTATTGCCCTTGGGCCTCACCCCCCAACCCCTAGGACAAGTCTTTTTTTTTTTTTTTTTTTTGGTTTTTCGAGACAGGGTTTCTCTGTAGCTTTGGAGCCTATCCTGGAACTAGCTCTTGTAGACCAGGCTGGTCTCGAATTCACAGAGATCCACCTGCCTCTGCCTCCTGAGTGCTGGGATTAAAGGCGTGGGCCACCACCGCCCGGCAGGACAAGTCTTCTAGGAGGAGACTTGCGCCTGAAGCCAGACTTGGATGCCAGGGCTGAGGAAGCAGGGGTGAAATGTGTGTTTCTACTCAGAGCCAAGGTGAAGGTCGCTCATCTGGTATACGGCTTCTGGCCATTTGCTCCGAGAATGAGGCTCAGAGCCTGACATGGATCACTAGCTTAAAGGTATCAATTGGCAAACTCTTCCCTGCAAATATAAGTCAGCCCCCCTACCTGTGGTTAATAAGAGGAAAAAAGGTACTCAAAGACAGCTTTGTTGTGTGGAAAGAAAGCCAATTCCACTTTAATGTACTTAAGAACTCATCCATGATACATTAGGCCAGGCGCTGCCCAGTCTCAGGAGCAGGTCGCCAGAGGCTAACGCTACCAGTACAGGGAGGTTTGCAACAGCAGACCAGGCAGGCAAGTATTTGGCATTTAGTCTGCATCAGTACTATACAGTCTTAAATTATTTTTTAATATTGTCTAATAAGCTCAGCACTTTAATCTTCCTAGAAACGGCTACTAGAAGTGTAACTTTCCCTCTCTCTTCCAAGGAGGATCATGATCCTTGCTCTAAACGTCCATCCTGTAGCATTGGGGCT
The DNA here is from genome assembly GCA_004026605.1 of Ondatra zibethicus. Classification (NCBI taxonomy): domain Eukaryota; kingdom Metazoa; phylum Chordata; class Mammalia; order Rodentia; family Cricetidae; genus Ondatra; species Ondatra zibethicus. The sequence goes on along the minus strand of PVIU01013325.1, from coordinate 6,191 downwards.
GGGCATCCAGGCCAGCCTGGTTCTTGGTTCCCCTTCTCGATCGATTCTTCTGATAGTTAGCTAGTGTCAGGAGACCTGGGACAGAGCTGGGGGCCCAGACGTGGTCTGCCCCTTACAGGCCCAAGATGCATCTAAGGAGCATCTACTTGGGTGGGTTCAGGAACAGTCCTAAGAATGCACTCTCTAGTCCATGTCACCTTCAACGGTCCTGGACGAAGGGGAACAGACGGCGCAGAAGGCCATTGCCCTGTCCTCCCTGGTTGCCTGGACCCTTCTTCTTCTTCTTCTCTTTGGCTGGCTGAGCCGCCTCTTTGCAGTGTGTTACCATGGACTTGAGATGCAATGCACTTGGGGTGCTGCTGTTGTTGTTGGCGTTGTCATGCTCTTTGTCGCGTGCCATCTCCCATTCTTCTGCACCGGACAGCTCCCGCAGGCTCTGAGAAGCATCGGGCCGCAGATAGTGACAAGGCCGGTGGCCACTGTAATCGCGACGTGTGGGGTCAGCCCCCAGGGCTCCCACCAGCACCTTGATGACCATATCGTGGCCCTGCAGAGCCGCCAGGTGGAGCGGTGTGAGGCCACCGCTGCCCGGGGCGCTCACATCAAGTGGCAGTCCCCGGCGCTGGGCAAAATCATGCAAAAGAATGAGCTCCTCGTGGCGCCCGTGCTTTGCCAGCCAGTGCAGCACGCTGTAGCCCGTGATCGGGTCGTCCCGCATCAGCAAGCTGGGCTCAGCCTCCAGCAACTCCAACAACACCTCAAGACGGCCCTCAGCGGCTGCCAGAATCCACTCGTGCTCCCGCGGTTCCAGGCACACTCGGCTGCTGCCCTGTCCGCTCGAGCGGCGGGACCCAGGCGCAGCTGGCTCTAAGTTCTCCTTCGAGAGCCACTCGGCGGGAGCCGCCCCCTGCAGCCCCAACAGTTCTCGCAGCGCCCCCCTCCGGCGTGTCCCGCTCGCCCCAGCCACCGTCAGGGTACTGTGGAAGATCGGTTCCCGGGACAGGGTGGCAGTGTCCGCGACGGCTTTGCCCTTGTACCTGCCAAGGCTACAGATGTCGGTTCTATAAGAGCGGATCTGCAGGGTGCTGGGCACGTTCAACTTGCCTGGCTCGTCTGAGGCCTTGGGCAGCGGGTTCGTGTCTTCTTGGGGCTGGGCCATGATCTTCTAGCTGCCGCCAGGGTGGCTCCAATGGCTAGCGTTCGTTGGCCTTCCAAAGGCCCCACGGGGAGAGGAACTGGTGCTGGCGGTGGGGAAGGAAGCGTCTTGAGCAACTGGGCTCCGAGGGAGGGAGTGAAGAAGGGGAGGAGAAGGACCAGTGGGAGGGAGCAAGCCGGGGGAGGGTGCCTTTGTGGGCGGTGGGGGGGCGTGGAGGGGTGGGCGGTCCAGTAGTGTCCCCTGGACCAGCCAGGCTTCTGTATGCTGGGTACCACTACTCCTTGAGCGAGCGCGAGCGCAGCGACCTCAGGACTCAACCGGCTCCACCCCAAGAAGGCCAGGTGAGCGGTAGCCAGGCCTCCTCTGGCACCTGGCGAACAACCGGGGAATGGGGGTTGGGGCTGGTATGTGGTGCTCTGGTCACCCCGGTTCTCAGCATCCCAGCAGCTGCTGGAGTGAAGAGGCCCTAAGTCGCTTCTTCGCGTATGGGCTGAGCTGGGCTTCCTAGTCACAGTCTTCAGGAGCCAGATCTTGGAACTTCTTAGGCGGTTGCTCTCTACCTTCGCTTCCTTCACTCTTATCTCTTCAAGAATCTTCCTGCACTTTGTCCCTGTGCGCCTTCTCTCCAAGCCTTCGGGGAGGCAGCCTGGCCTCTCTCCGTGTGACTCAGGCTCCTCTGCCCTGCCCTTTCTGTCACCTTGACCTTCAATGCAGCAGCGCTGGAGTGCTGTCGGGGATTCCTGCTCAGAAACTTGAGACCCAGGAGGAGAGGTATTTCCCTGAATACAGCCTTCTCCCTTCATTACTTCTCTGGGCTGGCCTGAAAACGCAGCTGCAGGTAAATCTAAGCCAGCACCACAGAGACACGGCTGTTCTCTTTCCAGATTCATCAAACTTTGCCGATGTCAGCAAACGTGTAGCTTCTATTGTTTTGAAAAAAGTGGATACATCTTTTTATTTCAACCTTAGACTCCCCCAGTCTTTCCTTTTACCAGCAGATGATTTTGCTGTTTGTTTGACTTTTGTTTTTGTTTTGAGACAGTATCTTAGTTTAGCCCAGGCTGGCCTGGAACTCTAGGTGAACCCCTCTGCCTCTGGTCCCAGGAGACAGTCATATGTGGCCAAGGCAGGCCTGGAACACAACATGCAGTGAACAATGACGTTGAATTTCTGATCTGCGTTTGTCCTCCTTCCAAGTGCTGGAAATAAAGGTTGCCAAATTAACCCCCTCTTGAGAAAGTAGTTCTCACCTCCTCTCCCCTCCAGCGTTAAGGAACTTGACATGCAACAAAGAAGGAGGCAGAGAAGGCTTTGGAGCTGCAGAGGGACACGGCCACCATTTGGGCTGTGTTTGAACGATGATTTAGGGAGAGGTAGAGGCAGGAAACCCCGCTATTCAAGCAGTCCAGACCAGGGCGGGTGGGGACTGAAGCCCAACTAGTCCTCTCCTCTGGGTCCTCCATGGCAGCAGCATGGAGATTGTCAAACAGTGGCTTTTCCCTCCTTGCTCAAATATTTGGGGTCGGCTTTAAATATTGTGAGTGTTCCTTCATGACAGTATATGAATTTGAACTTTCTATGTGTGAGTTCTGACTTCTCCCCAGGGACTTAGGAACTAAGAAGCATTCCTCCTTTCAGTTTGCAGAGAAGTTGGACCACTTGCCCAAGGTCACCCAGCAGGAAGTGGCAGAGTAACACTTGTGTGACACGGTAGCCTTTGTTCTGGCACAAAGAAACTGGCATTCAAGCCAGGTTTATGTGCTGCAGAACGGTCACACAAGCACCAAATTGTAGCCAAATGTCTGAGCGTGACCTAGTTGAAGCTTCCTCCCACTTACCCTCTGCCTAGACCACCCTCCTTTCTCTCTTTTAAGTTAACTGATCTGTTTGGGGTTTATTATTATTGTTGTTGTTGTTTTGAGATAGGGTTTCTCTGTGTAACAACCCTTGCTGTCCCGGAACTAGCTCTGTAGACCATGCTGGCCTCGATCTCACAGAGACCTGCCTCCTAAGTGCTGGGATTAAAGGTGCACACTGCCATGGCCAGGGCAGTTTGGGGTTATTTTTGATATTAGGGTTTTATATATAGTCCAGGTTTGCTTCCATCTCCTGATCCTCCTACATTCGCCTCCCAAGTGGTGGGATTACAGGCGACTGTCGCCAAGCCTACCTCTGTTTTGCTATTTTTAGATAGGATCTTTTAACATACCCCAGCTATCCTGGTACTTGCTGTGTAGCCCTGACTAGGTTTGAACTCTCAGCAATCCCCCTGCCTCAGCCTCCCATTTCCTTCAGACTTCTATCTAGTGAAGTTCTTCATGTTTTACGATTAATCTCAATATTCACCTTATCCAGCCAACCTCCTCTGCCCCAGCCCAGAATGACCCTCTTACTTCCCAACCCCAATGGGATTTCTATTACCCCATTGTCACCCTGCTTAGGGGGGATTGGCTGTTCTATTTCTCCTCTTTCTCTGACAGGTTGATTAATCTGTTTGATGAGCATATCACACGCTATCCTTGTGCAAACTTGGTTTGTGCAGAAGAAATAAATGGGTGCTACTTGGCTCTGCTTTGGTAGCCTGGGAAACTGCGATTTTGTGTGTATATCTGTGAGCATAAATTCATATTGGAAGAGTCCATGCCAACTCCTAGTACTGTTTTAGACCAAAATCTGCAGGACTTACCAACTCGTTGATTTGGTCAATTTATAAAAATAAAGAAAAATAGTAAGTTGTTTCTTCCTTGAGTCAAATGGACACAGCTACAGCTTGGCCTCTGTGGGCTCCTTGAAGACCAGGCCCAGACCCAGGATGGCCCCCAAGCTTTCGGACTTTCATTTTCAAAATGACCCCGATTGACAAGCAGCTATTCTGTTGCTCTGGAAACTCCCCGCCGCAACCCCAAATCTGTAAACAGCAAACCACATGCATGCGCGCAAACACATACTTCCATAAGATCTGAGCAGCTGCAGCAATATTTTCTTTAAATCAAAATGCCAGCATGGAGGTTACTGCGTGGAAGAACGTTGGAACTATTAATTTTCCTTGCCACTAAGCAGGTAGTTCTCTTCCTGTCAGCATTAATAATATCTCCAGTTCCAGTTCAAAGACGGCAAAGGCAAGGCACCTGCCTGGCACCACCACACACCCACAACACATGTGCCCTTGCTAAACTCTGTTCCCAGAGACCAAAGCCACATTGCCTCTCAAGTGACTAGTGTTTCATCTTTGTTTCAAGGGCTCTCTCTTCCCTAGATAGCCAGCTGCACACCCCGATGCCTACAACCACAGAGCCCATCTCTATTTCAGCAGGGGAGAGTGAAGTAGAAGGAGTGAGACACAGAAGGGGGGCTGTGACCCTACTTATGCCTGGGATGCTAGTGAGGTGAAGCTATTGCCAGCCTTCATCTTGCTTACACAGTCAGGATGGAACCTAGGTCAACACAGGCTAGGCAAGCACTCCACCGCTGCACTCCACCCCTCGCTCTCATCTGGTCAAACCTTTGGAAATTACTGACCCGGAGTTAGAAGCTAGCTGTGTGCACCACCATGCCACCGAAGCCACACCAGCAGTTGACTATAGGATGGATAATTTGTGTTGCCACCTCTGGAATAATGCTGACGTCTCTGGTTTTACTTAGGGTTCCTGTACTATGACAATGAAGGGAAACCGTTTAGAGTGGCCCTGCTATGTTATCTAGGTTGCCTTTGACCTCAAGATCCTTCTGCTTCAGCCCACTGAGTTGGGGGATTATGGTGTATGCCACAAGGTCTTAAACCTAAAAGAAGGTTGCTTTTTTTGTTGTTGTTGTTGCTGTTTTGAGAAATGGAGCCCAGGTCATCTCCCAACTTGTGATCTTGCTGCCTCAGCCACCCATGTGCTGAGATTAGAAGCTTGCCCTACTGATTCTAGCTAATTTAGACACAATTTCTTAGGAACACTGGTCCTAGGGGAAAGGAAAAGGTATGTGCGTCCTAGGATGTAAGTGAAATTTAGCAGCAGACTTATAGATGAAGAAAAACCCATTAGTGCCCAATGGGCAAGAGGACGGATGTGCAGAATATGATAAGTAAATCTTTTTTTTAAAGATTTATTTGTTTATTTATTTATGTATGCAGTATTCTGCCTGCATATATGCTTGCAGGCCAGAAGAGGGCACCAGATCTCATTACTGATGGTTGTGAGCCACTATGTGGTTGCTGGGAATTGAACTCAGGACCTTTGGAAGAGCAGGTAGTGCTCTTAACCACTGAGCTATCTCTCCAGCCCCCTGATAAGTAAATCTTTCAGACTCCCAGAGTCCTCTGTCAAGAGGGAATGGGGAACGTTTTAGAGACTATAGGTGTAGTTTCCTTCCAAAGACCTATGCTGATGTCATAATATTTTGAGGCAGGGAGGGACAGGGTCTCACTAATGTTGTCTTGTCTGATCTGGAACTCATAGAGATCCGTCTGTCTCTGCTTCTCAAGTGCTGGAATTAAAAGCATGCATCATGAAGCCCATATATAATGTCATATGATTCTTAGTGAGGTAGAAGTTTGTTTTTCCACACTACGTGGTATGAGTGTGTGCTGGTTTGAATGAAAATGTCCCCCGTAGGCGCACATGTTTGACTACTTGGTCCCCGGTTGGTGAAACTGCTTAGGAAGGATTGCGAGGTGTGGCCTTGTTGGAGGAGACAGATTAGGCTGTATCTCTCAGCTGCTGTTCTAGTGGATACGTGCATGTTGCTGTGCTCCTCATGATGATGATAATGCACTAAGCCCCTAAATCTGTAAGCCGGATCACAGTTAAATGCTTTCTCTTATTAGAGTTGCCTAGGTCATGGTGTCTCGTCGCAGGAATAGAACTGTGTGACTAGACACTGGTTCCAGGCAGTATTTCGAAGATGGGTTGTGGAGGAGGCTGGAGCAGTCAACATTCATTGTTTTTGTAGAGGCCTGGGATTCAGCTTCCAATACTCAGGTGCCTCAGGGACACATTTAACTTCATTCCAGAGGGTCCGCCACCCTCTTTTGACCTCTTCATGCATA